>JACXGM010024966.1:0-15506 GCA_016801145.1 Umbra pygmaea | reverse complement strand
GATCCAGATGGGTAGATAACTGCAGAAAAAAGTTCCGGTGGGTGGTGTGGTTCACCAGAAAGTATCGGTGATGAATTAGGAAGGAGCGATTGTAAAGAAAGATTAAATTAGAAAGCAAAGGATAAAGATGAGAAGACAAAAGGGGGCTATATACACAGGACTGGACGAAAACACAACTTGCACCCTACGCCATCTTGGACTTAATGAGGACAAAGTGAAAACATCTGTACTGATTAGAACCCCTGACGATCTAAAAGCTGAATGGAAAAATGTGAACATAATCATGTGACTGGATAAGCGGGATGAGACACACAGAGTAGCAACTCAAACACAGAGGGAATCGTTACAGTAGTGTGCGAAGTGGCTGCTTGGTTTTGAATTGGATTTGGACCTGACTAATTTGGAGGGTAGAAAACTGGGGTAAGAAATAGACATGTGGTAAGTACTTCCTCCCTCATGTGTATTGAATAAGGTCTTCCATGTTGAACCATGTCGTAAAAAGCAGATTGCTTGGAAGTTTGTGTTGTTACCCAAGGTCTGGCTATGCAAGACTACCTTGTGTTGTTACCCAAGGTCTGGCTATGCAAGACTACCTTGTGTTGTTACCCAAGGTCTGGCTATGCAAGACTACCTTGAGCCCAAACAGACAAATTGGGGATCTTACAAATCACAGCCATAGTGGCAATTAAAACCCTGACAGCCACCAGCGCTCCTTCGCTCCAGTTCCTCTGAAGGAAAGGCAAAGGATATGGGCTGGGAGAAAACGACAGAGTCTTAACTGCCAATTAACTTCCGCTTGATCCGGAGGTTGTGTGAGGACTGCCGTGGGAGCCATTACTGTATGGACTGAGAACATTAAGAACTATCAGCTGTAATTAAAGACTCCCTGTCTTACTGACATGCTCTCTATCCCTCGTTCTGCCCCTCCCTACACTCCACTCTTTATCCCTCTTCCTGTATCCCTGTTTCAATCGCTCCATCTCTCTTTTTCTCTCTCTATATATCTCTTTTTATCTCTATCTCTGTTCCTGCCCACTCTCCTTCATGCATAAGGACAATGTGAAGGCCTGACATTAAATACCTCTGATCTAAACTAGATTAGAAAGAGGAGTGCATGAATATAATAGCTCAGTTTGCAGGCCGATTGATTCTCTCTTTCTCCATGAAATTAACTAAAGTGTGTCTGTGTCTTTTAATGAAGCTGAGTGCATTCAATCTCACCGTGAAAAACCTCAAACGTTCAAACAGAGAGAATAGTACAAACACCTCAGGACAAAGAAGGCCACCACAACATATGTAGACTTCCCTGAATGAAATGCAATCTGAAATCCCTTGCCAGGTAGTGAATCTGTCCTGTCAGGCCGTACTGAACACACTGTCCTGTCCTCCTTCTACATAAAGCAGCCGCTTTAAAAATGATTTGTTCTCCTCTTCTGGGTCACTGGCCGTGTTGCCTCAGCAGTGAG
This sequence comes from Umbra pygmaea, assembly GCA_016801145.1. Taxonomy (NCBI): domain Eukaryota; kingdom Metazoa; phylum Chordata; class Actinopteri; order Esociformes; family Umbridae; genus Umbra; species Umbra pygmaea. The sequence continues at coordinate 14,040 of JACXGM010024966.1, read as the reverse complement.
ACTCTTTCTGGTACACATCACCAACTATACAACTGTGTGTGTGTAACAATGACTGTGGATTTTTTATATGACTGTTTGTGTGTTTGTTATTAGTGGGAGGGGTTTATAGGCTTATGTGAAAGAACTGCAGTGTTTATTTGTGCGGAACTGATCTCCCGGACTCACCTCCCCCTCTCTTGTTGAAATGCCAGTTTAATCAAGGTTACGCTGGTCCGTTGTTACCACAAAACAAATGTCTCTCACACTCGCCTGTTCAGCGCTTCTCTGTTCTGGGTCAAATACGTCAGAGACCCTTAAACACAACAGGACAGACACCTGAAATATATCAATCGAATACATGCAACTTATAAAAACCTTGATGCGCTTTTACCAGTCCCCAGACTAACACTCTAAAGAGCAAACGACAACTATGGTAGATATTGAAGCATAGTGGCTAGATTGTTCACTCTCATTCCAGTCCCACACAAACAATCGAAAATAAAATGTAGAATTGGCTTCCTTTTCTGCAACAAGGCCTCCTTCCCCTATGCTGCCAAACACATCCTGGTAAAAATGACTGTCCTACCAATCCTTGACTTCGGAGACATCATTTACAAAACTGCCTTTATCTCTCTCCTTAAAAAGTTAGACGTAGTCTATGACAGTACCATCCGGTTTGTCACCATTTAACACCCACCACTGCAACCTATATGCATTACACTGTGAAAAATATCTGTGAAAAAACTGTCAAAAGTACTGGTCATTTGCTGCCAGTACTTTTTCTATTATTCTACGGACATTTCTTTCAAGACAATAACAGAAAATAATTAATAAACACACTAGATGTCAGTTACAAAGTTAATATCCGATCTGTGTGCTAACGGATATTTACTGTGTTCACTCTGTTATTCTGTTATTGTCTTGAAGGGAGTATCCATAAAAAAATTGAAAAAAGTACTGGCAGCAAATTACCAGTACTTTTTACAGGTTTTTCAGATATTTTTACAGTGTAGTGGGCTGGCCCTCATTACACATTCAGTGCCTAACCCACTAGTATCACCTAATATATAAGTAAATTCTACCCCATTGTACGTAAATTCTCTTCTCACCATTGCCTCACCCACCCGTAACCTACGCTTAAGCATCTCCCCAGTCACCCCAAAAGCCCACATCTCCTTTGGTCAATACTCCTTTCAGTTCGCTGCAGCATACACCTGGAAAAAGCTACAGAAGACTCTGAAACTCGTGACCACCGTCCCCCTCACATACTTTGAATCACGAGTATCAGAGCTTCTGTCTGACCATTGCACTTGCTGACCCTCCCCGCTCACATTGGCCAGGTTGCCGTTTTAAATGAGAAATTGTTCTCAACGTGCCCACGTGGTTAAATAAAGGTAAAAAAACACTCCAGTTTGTTTCAAACCTAGGAAAAAACCTAGAGAGGAACTGGACTCTGAGTGGTGGCCAATCTGGTTTTGGCTGTGTTGTGTATTTTCCACAGTTCCTATTCTATCAAAATGTTATACCGACCGAACTATGTGAGTGCATTTTCCACAGGAAGAACTTTTGTATAGTATATTGTCGAAAATGACTTTCACTGTTCTGTCCTCACATATTGTCACTCTTGACCCTTATTTTCAGAAAACGATTTTCTCCCGCCAGTCGAAGGGGGGTGGGTGTGGTGGTGGTGGGGGTGACAGCAGCATCCAGGTGGCCTGATTTAACACGCGGCTAGTCACAATTTGACCAGCCATCGGAAAATAGGTGACACTCAGGAGGGGGGAGAAAACAGCCCACTTCCCTGTCACTGGGTCTTTGAGAGGAAATGTGCATAGTTGTTAAGCTGAACTAAAACTGTCCATCTGCCTCCCAGGACACCAATGCACCCGGGGGGGACATGTCCAGCTGAAGGACTGACTCAGGAGGAATGGCCTTACACGATGGAGGACAGGGTCAAATAAGTACTGCGTGTTAAGGTGCGATTGTGTAGGAGAAGCATTCATGAGCCACACCTGGAAAATGGTCACAGTCCTCTGGAGAATCAGCAAGAAAGACACAAAAAACTAACCTCCCCCGAAAGTCAATTACATTGTCAGCCTGTACTGACAGATTACCATCTACTGAGGCCCTGTCGTATACATTACACAAGCCCCTCCCACTTAGAGAAGAAGGGGGGGGCACTAGATCACTAGATTGCAGTGACGCCTCAAGCCGCTAAGCATCAATCCACGTCCTGAAGGTGTGTAAGTAAATGGGCAAAAGCCAATGAATAAAAGATGAAGTGAGACAGCAGTTTAAACAGGATCAATAACAGCCCCTGGCTTGAACTGAATCCTGCCGTTATCACACACATCAGCCTGAGCTTGCCTTGCTGCTATTGACTAACCACAAGGTTGTGGCTCACATTCAATTATGGGCAATGAGAGGAAAAATGAAGGGAGGTCTATTCAAACACAACCCAGCGATATAGTCAATTCACGTTTCTACGAAGATTCTTTGTTGGAAAATATAATGAATATTAATCAATTCTGTAGACTATTAACCATGTATAGAAAGCTACTGTACTAATTTTGGATGTTGAATTCAGCTTTTATTTCCTGTAGACAGATGTTTCTTTCCCGTAAGTATATTACCTAGGATCCTTTACAATTTTAGTCCAGTGTCTCCCATCCAGGCTGAAACTACAAAAAAACATCTTGACTTTGGTCGGACAGGATTGTATGACAGGCTAAAAAGAGAACATAGAAATAGAATGGATAGAAAGGCCATTGAACTGCTTGGTCGTGGTCATTCGATAGGTACACAGTAAAATGGCGATTGTTGTTAGTTATCACGGTGACAACACGCAAATCGGTTCAATGCGGAATTAGGCTGCTAGATCTTTGCAATGGAATGGTACACATGAAAATGGCTGCGGCTCTGACCATTCTGCTACATTGATTTGAATTGGAATGGCCTTTCTATCCATTCCATTTCTACGAGAGAGAACGTCAGAAAGAGAGCTTGCGCGAAAGAGGAAAAGAGGATGAGCAAGAAAGAAACAGAGAGAACGTGAGAGAGAGACAGGGAGAGACAGAGAGAGGAAGAGCAGGTTTGGGCAGTGGTAACGGGACATCATTGAGACGTTGCATCTCCCGGGGAGCGCCTGTAATGAGTTCTGTCAGGCGCAGCAAGCGGGGCAGCGCGGGCCCCCTCCCAACGCAACCCGAGGAGCGGAGGCAGGCACGCGGCCCATCTGTCGAGCAGAGCTGATAAGCCCGAAGCCATCCAGAAACAAATTGCCCCGCTCCCCCCCGCGCAGCCCCGAGAGAAAAGCGCAGAGCCCCAGCCACGGAGGGTACCGGAGACAGTTATGATTTAAAGCAAGAGACGGGGGAGAAGGACGACGTACTGTTTCAAACGCATTAATCTATGCAGATAGCGCCGACGGCCGGCTATGGAGCTGCAGAGGCAGCTGTACATGGAAATTCAGCGTGTCGATAAACAGGAAAACAGCCCCAGAATAGTAAAGATTATCTTTATTTTTTTGGCTTAAGGGCAAGAATCTTAAGTAAGTAGGCCTGCAGTTTTCTTCCCTCTCTGCCCTCCTTCTTAGGTGATTTCGAAAGAACAACTTCCAGTCTGGGGCCTAACACAGTGGTGCCTTCTTAGAGTCTCATCACCAGCAATAGTGAGCATCCACAACTTTAACATCCGTTAGAGCTCAGAGTTTAGATTAGCTTGTGACTTATATCATCATTACCTCACCATCATTAACCTCACACACTGGATAGATTATTGGCAGGTCCAAACTAATTACCCACCTACTTGGAATACATTTCACAGTGTCTACATGATGATGGATTACGTTCAGCGTGAGCCCATCAAAAGACACGCGACTAACTGGGCTACACTCCAGACCCAGGGATTGACAGGAGTTAATTTGAGATTCATTTCCTCCGCAGATTGAGTCATTTGTGGAAGTGACATTAACTGCTACATGTTTTTTTACATGAATAAATCTTGGGCAGAGTGGCCGTCCAACACGCTGCCATCATGCCAACGGTGACGTCTCATTATACACTGATTAGCATGCCGAGGCTTCCTGATTGGACCAGGATTTGATGTTTGTGAAGAGGTGGCTTGCTTGATAAAAGTATCTCTATACTGATGAAACCGACAAGAGAGCCTGCAATACGTCACAAACACTTGTACAGACAGACTGTGTTTTGTGTCTTCCTGTCGAGACATAATGGTCCTGAGAAGGTAGGGAAATTAGTACACACACAGGTTCTTCAGTCTGAGGACTTCAGACTGTCTGGGTCAGTTACAAAGAGAAATTAAAGTACGTATTTATAAAATGACTTGTTTCTGTCTTCATTACTCTTCTCTGTTTCAAGGATCCAAACTTCTATCCAGGTTTCTTTGTTTTTCATCTTTTCCATTCAACACTTCAATTTCTCTCTTAGTGTGCATCTATTGCCAATTTTTGAACAATCTGATAGAAATATGTACTTGCAACAACAACAAAAAGGAAAACGATTTGATTTGCAGGCTCAAGTAGGTTTTAAATTCACTGTTTCAACATGAAGCTGGCTGGCTTCAGGCTGGATATTGCCTCACTTGTGATTGGTTAAAAAAATATATGGATTATATTGTGGATTATGTTCCAAACTCTTATAAAAGTGTTGTAAATATAAATTGACATTTTACTGTGTATATATTTTTTTGATTTATTAAAGAGAAATTCCCCCCTTAGATTCAATTACTTTTTACATTACCTTTAACCATAGCAATAACTGCAACCCAACACTCCCTGTATTTATTGAATAGTGTATCACAATGCAATGGAGAATTTTTTTTTCTTCATGCACAATGGCTCCCTGTGTGTTTCAGGTCCTGCCACAAAACCTCAATGCAGTTTAGGTCTAAAACTTAAAATTACAGGTCTAAAACTTTCAAAATCAACAATTCTGATATGGATTTGCTTGAATGGAATGTAGACTTGCTGGTTTCACTTCAGCTGCGTTTCAGCTCACGGAAGGATGGCCTGACATTCTCCTGTAGAATTCTCTGATGAAAAAACAGTCTTGATGCAGCAAAGCATCCCCTAACCATGACACTTCCACCACGCTTGATCATTGGTATGACCTTCCTAATTTGAAAATAACTTTGGTCATCTGGAGACATTAAAGGGCCCATGTTTCTGAAACTGTTTCACTTTTGAATCATCTGACCTTGGAACATCGCTCCAGAACTCATGAGAATCACCCGTCCTTGAAACATCACTCCAGAACTCATGAGAATCATCTGTCCTTGGAACATCGCTCCGGAACTCATAAAAATCATCCGTCCTTGGAACATCGCTCCAGAACTCGTGAAAATCATCCGTCCTTGAAACATCACTCCAGAACTTGTAAAAATCATCCGTCCTTGGAACATTGCTCCAGAACTCATGAGAATCATCCGTCCTTGAAACATCACTCCAGAACTCATGAGAATCATCTGTCCTTGAAACATCGCTCCAGAACTCATGAGAATCATCCGTCCTTGGAACATCGCTCCAGAACTCATGAGAATCATCCGTCCTTGAAACATCACTCCAGAACTCATGAGAATCATCCGTCCTTGGAACATCGCTCCAGAACCCATGAGAATCATCCATCCTTGGAACATCGCTCCAGAACTCATGAGAATCATCCGTCCTTGGAACATCGCTCCAGAACCCATGAGAATCATCCAGGCATTTTCTTGGCAAATTTGAGATTAATTGTCTTCTATTTGATCTGTCGTTTCAAACTTGCTACTTGCAATTAAATCCATTTTAGCACAATTTCTTTTTAAATTGTTGAGACAAGTACACTGGTCTTACCAGAGGTGAGAGAGGCCTGCAGGTTCCTTGATGTTTTTCTAGGGCTATTTGTGACTTGCTGGATAATTTCTTGCCTTTCTCGTGAGAGATTCTGGCAGGTATTCAAACACCTGACTGTAATAATCCCTTTCATTAGGTTGAAGTTACTTGGAGGGGCAATTACTTTTTCACACATGAAGATTGCAAGTTTGATTACACACCACAAAAATATGCAAGCACCTCTTTTTAATTAACTACAACCCAATAAATAACCAAGTTCAATGTAAAAAAATATGTAAAGATACAAAAATAAATCTGATGGGGGGACAATAATTTTTCATGACACTATATTGTTAAAAACATACTATTCATGCTGTACCTACCACTCTACAGTGCTTCTTGAAAGTAGTATGTAAAACCCTTGTGCAATTATAGGTTGTTTTAATCATGAATGTAATAAAACCAAAATATGTGAAGGCGCAAAAATAAATAAACTCACAGTTTCACTGGTTAATTTAAGTAGGTAAATAGAATCAGGTGGGTAAATAATTGGGTACCAAATTAACCAATCAAAGATCGTGTAAATGAATAGATGGGAACCAACTGCAGGTAGCGGAGGTCTTTTAATCATTAGCGAACATGAGTCCAGGCTGACAAACGAGAAACAGGTGAGAGCAACCAGAAACACCATTACAGAGGCAATAATCGACATTGAGGTAATACAACACCTGGCTTATATACACTGGGATGAGTACTCTTGATACAGGGCACCTGTGTGCGTAATAATGAAGACACCATAGAGAAGGCTAAACCTCTCCTGACCACTTGGTGCTGTAACTTTCATGGCCTGTACATGATAGAAGAACACAAATAACGGGCCGTGCCCTAATAAAATAGAAAATAACAAAACCGGCCTGTTAAACAAACATACTGACGTGCGTAAAGGCACGTGTTGCAAAAGGATGCACATATATAGCGTCCATATATAGTCCAGAATGACACATCCGAAGAGTTCCCTTTAATATTCTGGGGATACTGATCGCTCAATCGGCCCCCTGGCCTGGGTGGTCGTTACAAAGATGAGGTCTATAGGAAATTGTTTAGATGGCACTCTGATTAAGATGAAAAGCCTGGTCAATTTGGTGTTACTCATAGATAACACAAAACACACCATGTCCAAAGACAAAAAGATCTCAGTCGACATCAGGAAAATAGTGAGAGCACAAGGGTAGTGAGAGCACATCAGTCTGTGGAAGGCTATAAAATATTATCAAAAAGATTTGAAGAAACTCTCTCTAGAAGTGGACGCCCTTTAAAAAAATCTGCAAGAGCCACAAGAATGATAGTTAATACCAAAAATCACATCTGGAAAGTTGCAGACCTCCCTTGCTGCATCTCAATGTAATGTGCATGCTTTAACAATAAAAGGAGCACTGAATTGAGGGTTGCTATGAAGACTTCTTTGCTGTCAAAAAAGAAACAAACCGGCCTTCTTAACTTTGCCAGAGACCACCTGGCCAAACCTGAAAGTTCGTCGGGACCTATTTGGACATAAAAAACAGAATGTTTGGTGAAAATCCAAAACTTCTTACCACCAAAAGAACCTTATCCCAACAGTCAAACATGGTGGTGGGAATGTCAAGATCTGGGGCTGCTTTTCTTTCTTTGGACCTGGATGACTGCACTTCATTAAATGAAACATGAATTCTAAGGAACACCAAGAGATTCTTGAAAATGTCAGGCCAATCTTTTAACAAGACAACAGCCCAAAGCATTCATGCAAATCTTAAAAAGAATGGCTGAGGAGAAAGAAGGTTTGAGTTTTGGACAGACCAAAGGACACTGATATGTGTCTCATGTTTTATTAAAAAAATTAAATAATTCAGTTCATGAAAAATAATAAATATATAATAAAATAAACAAGCAAGCTAGGCAACTTTCTAGATAAGCTAACGCTAGTCATGTTACCATACCTCAATCAAAAGATTTTGACAGGACAAGGTGTAGAATACACTGTCATTGCAAGTGTAAATCCTAAATTGTATTTACATATTTCGTCTCAATAGATCATATGTATTGTTAAACATAAGTCTAGATGGCAGCAAAGATCAAGTAATATAGCTGCTCAGTCACTGTCATCATAACGAAGCCACAGGCCTAGACAAAGAAAGATTGGCGCAGATATTATACAGTACACCTGCATTAAACAAGCTGCACCATCTAACTAGAGATGAAAGAGGAAAGTAATACAGGTGAAATATCTGTATTACTGGAATGGAAGAAGTGTGACTAGGCTGGAATAGATTGCTAATGCAAATTTTTATTGCAAAGATTTTAGCCCAGTGTTTTAGGGGACTTCTGGATGGTTCTAGCCATAATGCAAAGTAATAACACAATATATTTTTAGTTTGTTTGAGAAATATAATATATCTTGCAGCATATTGTTGTTGTTTACATGTATTTGTTCTACATAATTAATTGTTCAGTGTGGAAGTACAGTAGCTACAACCATGCCTTTAACATGTCTAAAAATGAACTAGTAATGAGTTGTTGTGAAATGTGTAATCATAGTAAGCTAGGCTAACCACAGACTCGTGTTTAGCTTCGCAAACCCTTATTCACATGCTATTAAATAAATACAAAAAAAACAGTTGAAATCCAGAAGAAGCTATCTAGCCAACCAAGCCTCAGGGGAATGTAAATTATTTTTACATTATTTTGTGAGATTCGATTTTACATGATATAGAAGAAGAAAAAGAAGAAGTTTTATTTATATAGCGCCTTTCCGTAGGTCAAGGCCGCTTTACATTATACAGTACAAAAACACCCAGACACTCAGACAAAAATTACAGTCACATGGATACAAATAATCACATCAGACAAAATGCATGTTAAATAGATATGTTTTTAACTGGGTCTTGAATATAGCCATGGATGAGGTATTATGTAGTGTGAGAGGTAGCGAGTTCCATAATTTAGGAGCATTAACACTAAATGACCTTTCACCTACAGTAGACAACCGGAAACGAGGGATGGACAATAAACCAAGTTCAGCTGATCTAAGGGACCGGGCAGGGCGGTAAGGTTGGAGTAAGTCAGACAGATATTGAGGGGCAAGACCATTTAATGCTTTAAATGTTAGCAGCAATACCTTAAAGTGGATGTGTGATGCCACGGGTAGCCAGTGAAGTTCATATGTTACGTTAAATTGGGTTACATCACAATGCACCACAATTTATCCTTGCCCTGCATCTTAAAAAGAAAACTGCACTAGGTAACTTTGTTGAAAACTACAAAACCGCACTGAACTAGCATTGCATCCAGGGTTTGAAAACATCAACTTAAAGATGCAGTCTACAATTATGGCCACTGTTTGTAAATGTTGCACCATTGACCTAAATTGAGTCCCAAAAAATAGTATGCTATGTCATGTGTTTGTGCTTAAAGCAATGATTTGTTTCCCATTTCATCATAAACACCTGACTTAAACTTGATATTTTATAGCTAACTGAGGTATGACAGTGTAGATATAAATAGCATATATTAAACATCCAGGCCAAAATGGAAGGTTTAAAAAATTATTTTCTTAATTGCAAGTCACAGACTGCATCTTTAAATAATACAAAATATAGACAATATTTGTATAGCATAATTGACATGCCACAATATCTAACTAGCAAACAATGCATATTTTGAACATATAAACTAAATAAACAAAATGAAATATGGACAAATAAATGGATAGCTTCATAGAGCATTTTAACAGGGCAAAAGCTGAGTAGACTTTTATTTCTTTAAACGAGACTTCATCCCTACTTACAATTGGTGTCCAAACAGCAACCTGCAATAAGTAAATTCAAATAAAGCTCAGTCTCATCCATTGTAGTGAGTCTGAGGTGGCAGCTTTGGTCACGCACCAGATATTTACCTCACAGGTCGCATGAAGGACACACAGAAGCGGATGGAAACCAATTACGTGACTGAAACTCTTCAAAGTGCCTTCACTACAAATCACAGACTGAGGTTGGAAAATGAATGAGCTAATTTTGACCAACCTGGGCTTTAATTGTTTCAAATGAGCCTTACGCCGACGCGTAGCTGGTAGAATAATTGCTCATGAGCGCTGAGATTAATCTACAGAAGCACATCTGGGGGAACTAATTTACAGCGAGCAGCGCCGTGCCTTATGTAGAACACATTGATTCTTTAGCCTTTTTGTTTTCTCGTTCGACAGCAAATCCAGCTAAACAAAGGTAAGATAGGGAATGGTCTGAGCCATAGAGAACAACAGCAGCGCAGCCCAAGGAGCTCATGTTCAGGCACACACACAAACCCCAAAAACACACAGAGATTTAGTACCCAGAATACAATGTCAAATTCACAAACACTTTATGTTTTGAGCTCATCTGTTTAATATTCTGCACAATACAGCCTATACAAGCAGTGGAGGATTCTGGGTAGACATCCTGCATCTCTCTATGTTTCTAATGCTCGTGTTATCATGTCTGTCTGAACACCTGTTAATGGACCAGAACAACAGTGCTCAGCCCAGCTGACAACCAGAAAGCACCTACTCCCCCCACTCTCAACCATAGCCCCCAACTACCCTCCAATCAGCAGCCAGTGCCAGCGAGAGAAGGCCTAGAAATATCTGTCTAGATGGTGCTCTCCAGGTTTGGAGCATAGAAGACAGAGCATCCACATGCTATGAGAAGAAACAGCTGCCAGCTGCAAATTGGCGTGCCTTTGTGACGAGAGCTTCAGCTCTTTTTTGCCTCTTCTCCCGTTTTTCCCTGAAAGCCCTGGCTCGCGTACCTTTCTGCTCGTTCCTCGTTTGTAATTACAAAGACAGGCGGTGATACAAAGGGAGGATTCGACATGTGAGGGTAAACACCAGGCGAGGCAGGGCGGCCATATTGCTTCATGGACTTACACAACCAACAGACACACACACACACAAATAATTTACAGCTGTCCTGAGAAAACGCTAGCAAGGATAATATAGGCAAACCAGCGAAGTGCATGTTTGAAATGCAATCAATGAAAGCCCACGTCTTCCTCCACGCCGCTTCACGCCACTGCCTTCTTTTCCCCAGCTAGTCTGGTGTCTCAGGACACATATGGACAACAGATAAGGATTGTTATCAGGGACTGGGCAGGTGTTTCGTGCGGGGGGGGGGCAGAACACCCACCAGCAGGTTGCCACATGGTGAGGGAGTGAGAGGTTATGGGAGTGAGAGTGCTGAGGCAGTTACGTAATTATTCATCCCCTCAGTAGGAGTGAAGTGGTCCAAGCCACCTGGCAACGTTGTGATAAGGATGGACACCCAATCACTGAAGAAGCTGCAGAAAAACACACAGCAACGACCCTAATCTAACACCCTGCTCCCTGACAGTCTCCTGGCTTCTTTTCCACTCTTTTCTCACCCTCTCACACACCTCCATCATCCTCTGTGGAGGGGTTTTGCTTTAGGCTAACCATCACGGTTTGGATATAAGATCCAGAAGAAGGAGAAAAAGATCAGAGAAACAGCTGCCTTCGCTTCCAGGTTATATGACTGTGAAAAAGCATCAAACTGTAGAAATCACTAGGGATTTTTGATCTCAGGACTGATGAATATCTTACGGATGGATGAGAAGAAACAGGTAGCAGGTTCAGGAAACCCAATCACCCAGAAGGTAGTGGGACTCCAACCAGGATGTACGTTTACCTAGATTGATAACACAAGTGGATCTACAACTATATTGTTGTGGTTCTAAAGCTACATTTGACTGGATCCAGGGATATATGGTAGAGGATTTAGAGATACGGTAGAGTAGATCTCTTTATGTCTGAGTTCACCGTGGCGGAGCTCAGCTGTTCCAGTCGACCATCAGGCCTGGGAGAAATTCACTTCCTGTTAATTTACTTCCTGTTTACACATAGCGACAGGTGTGTGACCTCCACGACAACAGGATAGCTGGTGGTGTTTTAAAGAGGGGGGGGGGGTGCTAAAAAGAAGTAGGTGGACGAAAGATTGGGTGGAGGGGGGAACGGTAGCAGAGAACCACAGATTCATGAGTTGACAGCAGAGTGTGGTGGGGCTGAGTCCTTGCTCATCAGTCCAACACAGACTGACATTTACAGTGACCTTTCCCCTGGCTTTTATTAGCCAGTGCAGAAACTGTCGGAGCGGTGCGACTCACCAGAGGGGAAGAGAAGCACAAGTATATTCAAACCCATTGCGTTTTCCTGTATTACACCACAGAACTCCATTAACTCATATCAGCTCTGAGGTGCCTGTTTGCGCGGAAAGGCGGGTAAAACTTTAACAACTGTTTAAGGACACGACAGCATCCGACAGAGATGTAGATAGGATTTCATTGCGGAGATGAGAGGATGTGAAGTGAAGAAGACGGAGAATGACACAGCCGCCAGAAAGAACTAAAGGTCTAATGCTTTTTAGGTCTAGTCTAACACAGCACCCCCCCAAGGAACTGTTTGCTTTAACAAGGCTGGGATAGTGAAGTGAATCACAGGAATTCAGTTTGTTTCAGGTCAGTAAGCCTGAACAATACTTCCAGACACCTGATAGCACAGGACCAAGTCTCCCCTCAAAAACACATGACCGCTCACGGCCAGATGCACACACACACACACACAGAGAAGTGTGTTAGCAGTGTAAACAAATAATTCACATGCCAATAGAGCCCCTTTTGGATTGAGTTACATTTAATTAAAAAAGAGATAGAGAGGGAGGGAGAAATAAAAGGGCGGGCGCATGGAGAAAGACACACGCAAGCCCACCGATCCAAACACCAACACAGACACACTGGGTAATGCATTTGTTTCAGCTTCAGGCAGCGAGGTGTCGGCAGGTAGACTGCAGCCCAGTCCTGGTGAAGATAGAATAACAACAGGCTGAATGAAAGAGTGAGCTGTCGTCTGAAGGTGCAGGGATGCACGGAGTCTCAGGGACTCACTCTCCTTCTCGCCTCGTCACAAAGGCCTTGGCCGATCTTAAAAGCAGATGAATGCCACTGGAGTGTTGTCAAGCATTCAACCGTGTCACCTACAGAGGGAGTTAAAGAAGGTGGTGGAACACACACACGTTAGAAGTTAAAAAAACATTTCATCATGTTTAACCTTAGTTTAACAGCAGTCAAGGAGGTGTTTGACTGTTGACGCCGCAGAGCCCTGTTCGGATACGCACCTGGTGGCTAACGGGTAAACGCTACATGCTAAAGGTTAATGTCTAACGTCTATGTCCATTCAGGACATTTACCTGTGTAGTAATGTCCTTCTGCAGGAAAACACACACCAACGTAATGGTACAGGCAGATACGGCTCAATCTGCTTTAACCTTTGTTCACAGAATAACATATGTCAGTCCATGACTAATCCAGACTTGGGGATGTCTGTGTGGCGTAGTGGGCTAAGTCGCTGCATTGCAGGACAATGTACGTCATGATAGTCATTGGTTCGAGCCTGACTAAGGGTTGTCTGACTTTCCCCGGACCCCCTGCATGAGGCAGCGCAAAATGGCATAGTGTTGCCCAGGATTTTGGTTAGATAAATCAGATTATCTATCCTGCCACATCGCTCTCTCTAGCAACTCTTTGTGTTCAGATTGGGCGCCTGTAAATTCAATCTCAGTAAGTATAGTTGGTGAATGTAATCATCCCACGCATGATTTGATTAAAGGTCTCCATGTTGGATGAGCAGTGTAAAAAGAATCGGCGGCTGGGCGACATGTGGTTGGATGAACCATGTGACCGTGCCTCGCTATCCTACAGATCTGTCCAAGGAGTTGCGGAGCTGCCGACAAGGCAGGGTTAGTGGGAATAGAGGAAGATGGAAGAAAAAAATTAACTAATCCAGACTAAACCTTATCAGACTGCCCGCTGACCAGTGGTCTGCAGAGACAGAGAGGATTAAGGTTGTCTGGACGGCACTATAGCAGGACTAAGTGGATATGGAGATCACCACCAGCCCCCACCCCTTTACCCACAGACAAGCACGTACGCACACAATAAACACCTACAGAGATACTTCTATATATGCACATATCCGTAAGAATTATTCTTTTTATTAACTTCACCTCAACTTCACTTTTATAACCTAAAACCTCACAATGACCTCTGTAGTTTACTGTAGTTCACATTATAAACCCTCACAATGACCTCTGTAGTTTACTGTAGTCCACATTATAAACACTCACAATGACCTTTGTAGTTTACTGTAGTTCACA
>JACXGM010024965.1:0-15506 GCA_016801145.1 Umbra pygmaea | reverse complement strand
GTAGAACTGTTTAGAAGTGGACTGTTCCTATAACCACCTATGGGGGCCCCATGGTGGAGGTGAGCAAGCTATCAATATAAAGGGAGTTCTGTACCAATACAGCATCTTTTAGCCTGGATAACCTTTTTTACTGTTATTGTCAGTAAAAAGAATGAAACATTATATTGTTATGTTTGATGCTTTACTGGTAAACAATTAAAGTGTAAATTAAAGGTTTTGGGTTTACTGTATTCTGTTGATGTTGAAATGGATTCAAAAAAATATGGTATCGAAAAAAGTATCGTTAAGGAACCGGTATCGAAACTGAGGTATCGAATTTGGCACCGGATCAAAAGATTTTGAACGATGCCCAGCCCTACTGGTAGGTGGTAGGCGCTTGGTTACGCATCACGCATGAATGGGGCTCTCCCACACCGGCGCGTGATGAGTAATCAAGACGTCTATTTAGTCCCAGTGTTCTGGAGTGTTCGGTGCGTGTTATTGTGGACTATTTCCCTGTCTGGAGAGTTGTATGTGTAGTCGTGGTTCAGTACGTTGGGATGCTCTGTATGTTATGTTGTGTCGGTTCCATGGTAAGAGCACATGTAGTAGCATATATTCGTTGTGCAGTTCCTGTACACCATTGTATTACCACGATCATCTGTATCATAGCTTCACATATACGGTTCAGTAAACATCTTGAACACTCCTCCCGCGTTTGGTCTCCTGTCTCTCTTACAACACAACACTAACTGTGACAGGCATGTAAGGAATATATAATGATATAGAAAAGCTAAAAGATTGTTAAAGGATAATTCTGGAAGATTTCAAAACATAGCTCTGTTGTTTGCATATCTGCAGTGCTGTCAGTAGCGTTAATAACTCAATCTGTATTGCCAAAATATTGTTTACCATTTGCTCCAGTATACAACCATTACTCATTTACGGAGCAAGTTAAAAAACATGCTTTGAGCCTCTAAATAAGTTCGAAATTTCATTACTAGTCCATATCCATGTGCAGTGATTCCTTATAGTACATTCCTCTGTTTTTTTACAATTTTCCAGTGATGTCCACACTAGTCGATTGTTGTAGTCATACAATATTCCAAAACATATTTTTTCCGCAAAAAAAACTATTTGCCGTGGTTATGTCAATATAATGTAGCAAGTCGGCCAGGTAACCTGACACCACTTCTTTGGCAGCTCACGGACTGAGTCTGCACTGTTGCTTAGTTACCTATGCTCATGCGAGATAACTCTTGAACTGTTGGGAGCTGTGAAGGCAAGTGTCAGGTTACAGCCGATCAATGTTGTGAAAGTATTTTATGGACATAGCCACGGCAAATCATTATTTTGGTGGAAAAAATATGTTTTAGATTATTGCATTGTATGACTTCGATAATTGACTAGTGTGGACTTCACTGGAAAATGGTGAATAAACAGAGGAATGTACACAGACTTATATTTTCAAATTCGCTGTGTTCACTGTAAGGAATCACTGCACATGGATATGGACTAGTAAGGATGTTTCCAGCATGTTTAGAGGCTCAAGCACGTTTTTTAACTTGGCATGTAAATGCGTAATGGTTGTATACTGGACCAAACAATTTTGGCTATAGAGATAGTTTGAGTTATTAACGATACTGACAGCAGTTCAGATATGCAAACAACAAAGCTACATTTTAAAATCGCCCGGAATTCTCCTTTAAAGCTGCATTGTGTAAGAGTTGCTCCCATCTATTGGTAAAATTGTATATGACAAGCAACTGAAGCCCCTTGCGTTATTTTACCAGCAACGTGAACCTGGATATTAGTTTTTTCTTTCAAAACAATAGCGCTCGTTTTGATTCACTGCAATAATCATTGTTAATTCACTACACAGCACGTGAATTGTAACCAAATGCAATTGTATTGTGTGTAAAGAAACAATAAGAGCATGTGATAGCAAAAATAATAATTTAACATGTTTTATTAATAAAAGTAACAAATATGTTTTACACACAATTTGATTTAATAAATTGTCAATGTCTCATGTGAAAACACAATTACATTTGAAAAACATTCACTAGAGTCTGTTTTATTCCAACAGAATACTGATTTTAGCAAAACATGAACCTATGCAATGAATAAACAATGATTATTGCAATGAACCACTAGCGCTGTTATTTTGAAACCGAATCCGAGTTCGTGTTGCCAAGCGAACGTTCCTTCCTACAGCTTGGGCAAGTATCAAACAGCACTGCCATTACATGTCCTCGAGATTAGGCATGATCTTACATCTTCAACAGACTGAAATTTCCCGGCAGTCGTGAGTAATCTCTCTCTAGCATTCGTCACGGTGCCACTAGTGTAAAAGCGCGAAAGGCTGAGCTTGAATCTTCAGGTATGTCCCTCTTTGGCTATTGTATTTTAAAGATGGAGGCGTAACATGGCTGCCACAATTCAAGCGGCACCTTTGTATGTTTTGTGAATGGAAGATTCTACACTTACAAAAATACATTGATTAGTTGGTGGAAGTAATTACACATGAATGAGCACATATTTTTGCAAGAACAAATGGGTTTTTGCTAAGAATCGACTCAAAGAAATACACAGTATAGCTTTAAGGTGCTGAAGTCTTAAAAGCTAAAGAGAGTTAATGGGTCAAACAACTGGGGTGGGACAGAAGTGAAGTGAACAAAAGGCTCTCGGTCTGACATGCTTAAAGGGTGTAACAGAAGGGAAGGATCTGAGAAAAAATGTTTCGATTAAGCACAATGCTAGTGTTTAACAGTAAATTATTGACTTCTCACCTGCTCTTACAACAGGATTTTTTTTCTCGTCCCACATCGATTAAATCAGGAGACAATGGAAAAGAGAAACATGATTTCTCTGGCACTACGTTAAGATATTTTGCAAAAACTATGGTGTCTTACTGCAAATATTTTCATAATTAAGTTGATTGGCACCTAAAGAATTTGTCAGGGGTCTGAACATCTTTACAAAACATCTGTCAACCACCATTAGCATCAACACAGATTTACTAACTGTACGTTTGTGAGTTGCATCATTGTGCTACATTATTGTGCAGCCACAGAATGTCATATCATTTTTTAAATATATATTTTACAAGTAAGCCTTTAGGCATATTAACCAGGGGTCTGCGTGGCATAGTGTGCTAAGTCACTACATTGCAGGTCAATCTATGTCATCATAGCCAGCGGTCTGAGCCTGACTATAGGTTATTTGGCTTTCCCCGGACCTCCAGATTGAGACAGCGCAAATTGACATAGCACTTTACCCGGGATTTGGGATTAGAGGTCGATCGATTATGATTTTTCAAGGCCGATACGATTAACGATTATTGGAAGACCAATAAAGCTGATACTGATTAATCGACCGATTTATTATGATGTTTTGGGGGGAAATAATTACATTACAAAAATACTGAAAGAACAATAAACTTTTAATATAACTTCTTAATACACAAAATAGTTTCAAATCTCAGAATAAATATATCAAATTATGTAAATTTGTTCAAACAAAATGCCAAACAAATGGCAAAACACATAGTAGGCATAGTACGATTTGAATTTGATACAACTTTGCCTATTAAATCTGTTTTGTAAAACAAATTCTTGGGTTTTTAACATGGCTTCTCAGCAAACACAATTTCCTCCAGACTTGATGCTGCAGCTTGAAATGGGTGGACTGTCGCTCACGACAGATGGTCTGGCTGAACGCAGTTTCCACGTGATTTGCTATCTAACTATAATACTAGAGGAAGTGGTTTCTCTCCAAAAAAAATATCGGCCATAATCGGCGAGCAAAAATGCAGATTAGTAATTATTTAGAAAACTCATAATCGGCCACATCTAAATCGGCCAGTCCGATTAATTATTTGGGATAGATAAGCCAGTCCGACCTCTATTTGGGATAGATAAGCCGAATCATCTCCCTTGCCACTATTCTCAACTTTTGATCAGATCATGTGCCTGTAAATTAAATGGCAGAAGTATAGTTAGTCAGTGTAATCATCCCTTACATGATCTGACTAATGGCTTTAGTGTCAGAAGCAGTGCGTAAAGAATTGGCGGCTCAGCGACGTGGTTAAATTAACCATATGCGCGCCCCTCGCCAGCCCACAGATCTGTCCAAGGAGTTGCGGATCTGCCGACAAGGCGGGGTTAGAGGGAATAGGGAGGGGAGAAAATGGAGAAAAAATAAAACAAATAATAATAATTGTATATTAATCAGAACAGTGCTTGAACTGCTTGCGCAAAAGCAACTGGTATACTGTACAACTGTCAATCATCTGATCAACTCTACACTTAATCTGCAATCAGAACATGATACACTGGCTTAGGCTCAACAATTTCAGGAGGATAACCAATTATTATGTTCCAGCCAAGTCGGTTCAGTGGTTTTGATGTAATGCCTGTGTGTCACAGCTAAACTATTTTTGATGGCTGTTAACTTGACACCTCTGCAATCATCATTGAAGTAGGGATTGCAGGCTCTCATTTTGTCATTACATATTTTTTTGATATTCTATACAACTAGGATAGTCTGTCTTCAATGATTGTCCCTGATCATTATACCATTTAATTAATTCAGATGTGTCCATCTGGTCAAGTTAATATATGGAAAAAAAGAAAGAGTAAGCGTCCTTAATAGGTCTGACATTGTCATGGTTTAGGATTACTTACAAGGATTTGACGTTGTACAGGGAAAAAAGACTTAACAACCCTTTGACTGAGCCCTATTACAGATGATGGCAACTATCACAGCAACAGCAAACAATCAATTTAGCCGAGCCCTAACTCAATGAGCGAGCTAACTCTCTGACGACACGGTCTATTGTGCCCTCACTCCATCCCACTTCTCCGCCCCTCCCCCACATCGCCCCTCTAACTTTGTCTTGCTTTGTCTACAATCACTGGCTGAGGCAGAAACAGCAGGGCTTTCTTTAAGAGAAAGTTTATATAGTTTTTAGTGCATAGATCTAGTGAAGCAGGGCATTCTGACCATAAACAATGCATTGAGAGGTACTACTTCAGGGTCTTTAGAGGGAGTGAAATTGTGAAAGGTCTTACACTGATCCCTCACATACTATGATTGAATGAAATCTCAAGATGCCTGGATATACATTTTTTTGTGTTTACCACTTAAGTTGTCAAGAAAACATGTTGTGTAAACAAATCATCACAGGATTTTTAAATTCCCAGACTTAAGGTGAAATTGAGTGAATTGTAGGGCCTATTGTTTAGGACAGGAGTGAAATGACCAACCTCTCTTAGGAAATCAATCACATCAGTCTACTAACCACCTGCTCCCCTTGAAAACAATACCATTATTCATGTCAGCCAATCAGAGTTGATTAAGGCATCCAAAGTCAATTTCCATATGGACAGCAGCACCTCTGCCCACAGCAAACACCACAACCACTCTAAAGCTATTTGGTGTCAGCTTACATGATCTTGGAAATGTACATTGATAGAGCATTGTAATGTAGCAATGCCATCATATGAGTAATTAGCCATACATAAGGATGTACAATTTCACACCCTGTTTATGAGAAACTATGTATGGCTTGAATTCATGTCCTTGCCAAGCCTCTGCTAATGTTCCACATGACTGCAAAAAAACAAAAGGCAAGAACCACAGCGTTATCTATTCCATCTTAAATCAATTCACTTGTTTTTATGTTTTGGACTGGAAATATCTAGGCAAAAGAGAGATATTACCATGGCGATTACAATTTTCGCCTGTAGACAAACTACATATCCATTTGATTTTGCTTTCACAGACCATATTTCTGTCATCAAATTTCCAATTACTATTTGCCTCAATAATTACTTTGTGTTGCAATGTTTGTCTCTTATTCAACTCTGAGCTCATTTTGTTCTCTAAAATAGATGAAAGACTCCCCAAAAACAACATGCTAGTTCCAAACAAGAGTTACTAATATGTTGAAAATAAATGGACTTGAACACAGAGACCCTTGTTAGTTACTAATCTCTCATGGATCCTACAATATACACATTTGTAGGTATATAAACAATAAGAAATGTCCTTGCCTTAAATGAAAGTACACTTGGTGGGAAATAATAACAGCACTGAGCTATCAATGATGCCTGTGCTAGGACAGTAATCTCCAACCCTGGTCCTGGAGACTTACTATCCTCCTTGTTTTCACTCCAACCCTAATTCAGCACACCTGATTCTAATAATTATGTGGTTGATATGCTGAGTGAGGTAACATGTATGGTTGGAGTGAAATACTACAGGATGTTAACTGTCCAGGACCAGGGTTTATGACACAACGCTAGTAACCAGCAGCACATCTTATCATGCACTTGTTCTCTGCCTATTATTTGCTACTTGCTAGGCATTACATTGATGAGTCACTCTAGGGCTTTGGCGGACAACACAACACATGATAACCGCCATACCAAGGAAGCATGCTGTGAGTCTCTTAGGGGACGGCGGCGCCATACTGCGTTGCATTCACTTCACTTTCAAAGCTTCTCACTGCATTATTGAAAAATACATTTGAAGACACCTGGGGGGGGGGATGGGGGGGGACACATCAACGTCATAAAAAATTGCCAAATTGACCAAAAGGTGTAAACAGGAGTTTTCTTCAAGAGGTCAAAACTATCCAAAATAACTTTTTGAGACTTGTATTTGTAGGTTATATTACCGTTGGGTTTTGATTTTGACAAAGATTTTTTTGTCCAGACCTGCTGCTTTCTTTACATCAGGTCAAAAGGTTGTTTTAAATGAGAAATAATCTGAATAACTGTAATATAAATATGTTTGTAGTAGATGTAAAATTACCTACGTTCTGTATGTGTTTGATCTATAGGATATGCTTGAGGTACCTCCTGTATGGCATCATTGGCGTGACATTCGTAACTGACATTTTAAATCAGACTTTCACTTTATTTTCAGACATTTTTAAGCTGTATGGGAGACAGACTAGTTAGAGGTTAAAAGTGGGAAGGGTTTTGGCAGGGATTAAACCCCCGTCTTCAGGGTTGCATATATGTGCTTAGACCACCAGAATGTGGGGCCTGCCCCCCAAGCTAATTTTTCCTTGTTTTTCCTTTGAGCAACAAATCACAATATTTTGTTCACAGTAAATACTGTAAAGAGATTCACTTTAGAAAAGCAATTAAGGATAAGGCCTACAGTAGCTATCTAGGCAAGCTTTCACATCACGAGAAATTCAACATTATTTTTCAGCTAGCCGTGGATACTCTAATGCCATTACATGTATTTAAAAAAAATGCTAAGAATTACACAGCAAATTGTCTAGTGTTGATTTTATAGTGTTAACTATACAGTGTTAACTGAGGTGTTAAGTTAACACTCACAAGTGTTAACACTCACAAGTGTTAAGTTAACACTTGTGAGTGTTAAATCAACTAAATAGAACCCCAGTGTTGGTGTTAAAAAACAATATTAGTTGTCACAGTGTTACTTTAACTCTGTGAAGTGTTAGGCAAGACTATCACAATTTCCCAGAATGCTTTGCTGCATGTTTATTCATCAGAATTGTATGCTTTAATATAGTTTCTGCTGTGTGCATTCATAAATTGATTACTTTATGTGTAATTATTAAACAAATAATAATATTTTACATTCCAAATGTAATACAAACTGTAAGTGGAAATATTGATTGCACCATTACTGAGATTAGTGTTCCCGTCAATGTAGATTAGCTAGTCATGTTCAGATTATAAGTACCATTGCAGTTTAATTGAATGCAGGTAGTGGGTGATAAAATAGTACAACTGGGGAATATCATTTCAGTTGCACTTCAATTTGTATAAAAAATCAATATCTTCTGGTGAGTGTCATTGTGGGAGAAGAGCAAACGATCAAGGAAATAACACAATTCAGTGTTAAAAATACACTCATGTGTAAAAAAACATGAAGCTGTAAAATGTAAATATTTTCCTTTAACATGAGACCAAAAAACCATGGCATTGAGAATGCACCACACAGGAATACAATTGCAATGGAGCACAAGAAATACTATTAACATGACTTTATAGCAGTGTCTTAATAATAACTGTAATCAATCATCAGGGATTGGCAATGAATGAATCACTGATGTTATTCTGTTTATTTGTTAAATTATATCATCTTTTAGCCTGTGTTCAGCTTATAGTTTAAAGCCTTTTCACATTTATTTAATTGTGTTATTTGCTGAGGTTTATAACTAGGTGTGCTTGCCTGTGAAGAAAAACATGAATGCACATATCTTACATGTCTTACTATTTGTTTTCCCCACTCTACAGCTTAAACAATTTAAGATATCAAGCCAAACAAACTCCAAAATGTCTAGAATGTACTGTTTTAGTTTGCTTGAAAAAGCAGTTTTAATAAGATTTGTAGTATTTTAATTATTTGAACACCAAATTATTTTCCTACTTGAACAGGAAAAGGCCTTCCTCAAACTGTTGACACAAAGTTGGAACCACCAAATTGTCTAAAATGTCTTTGTATTCTGTAGCATTAAGATGACCTTTCACCGGAACTAATGGGTCTAGTACAAACTGAAAAACAGCCCCAGACCATTATCTATCCTCCACTATTAGTAGGAGTTCCCACATACATTTGGTCATATAGTGTATGTTGTATGTGTTAAGATTTTTTAAACTGTTTAATTTTGTAAATCTAAGCTTATCAAATATGCATAATATATGAAGAAGATATAAATAAATATAATGTAACTGTGTGAAAAGTTAAACAAAAAAGCATCAAGTCCTATTTCCAGGCAGGCATCTTGGGTGGTAAACAAGTAGCATAGTGAGGACACCAGAGTTGGTGATGATAATGGCAGTAAGGACGAATCTGGCTGGAGAAGAAAAGTCTGGCAGTATACACTGGAGTAAATGTATCGCTAGCATTAAATACATTAATGTCTAAGTACTATGAAACTTTGTGTGCGTATCCTCAAAAAAAATCATTCTAGAATGGGACTGAGTTAACAGTATAAAGCTGTATGTTTTATTTCTATTCTATTCAACAAGCCTTGTACTTTTCCTTTGTTCCTCTGTTTTTTACAGTTTTCCCCTCTCACAAATAGGCAATCATATTTTCATAGTGGCTTTGAACTTGCCACAGAAGTTGAGGTTCCAGATGTTAACCATTTTGGAATTGTTTAGTTTCTCCCTAACGGTTGACAATGTTAAACTTCGCCCTCTTCTGGAGGTCAACTCTAGGACAAACACACATAAAGGACATGCTTTTTGGAAGGTCTTTGCACTCCCTTTTCTTTATTTGCTTGACTGAAGTAGTCTATGAAGTTTGCTCCCCTGGATGTACTTCTTTGACTGGGAACCTGAACCTAACACAAAATGTAGGCCCAGGGAATTCCCAGAGAATGTTGGCAATGTGATGGCAATATGTGGTGGGGGCTTTTGTTTGGCTGGCAGTCACACATGAACTTAATAGTCAAGTACACTGCAGGAGCAGCTGCATGCTAACATTAACATGTCAACACTGGAATCCGGGGCTGTCTCTCAATGTGTACTGGAGGAATGTTTTCCAGATTATTGTTCATTTGGAAAGCACAACAGCTAAAATAAATGAGGTGAGGTCTAGCACAGATTTATATTGGACAGGGATAACCTCTGGCATTAGGGATTTTCTGTTAAAGCATGTTATATTTACTTTAATTTCAATCCCCTGCTCTGTGTTTTTTGTTTATTCTTAGAAAGCTATTAGTTGATAATATGGGATTGCGGTGGCCACAGGTTCAATGCTGGTCATGGCTTCTTCAACTTTGCCCGGAGCTCCAGTGCTATCCAGAATGACAGAGTAGAAAATTTGGACTAAGGTACCTTGTCACGTTGAAGTCCACCGATAAGATGCCTGTCAACTCAATCATGGAAATATCATTGGTAAGTGTGTAATACTGTACGTCTTTGCGTGTACTGACAAAAGTCTTACGTGTAGTGGGGGTCCGCATGGAGAATTGGGCTAAATCGCAGCATTGCATGACAGTCTACATCAGTTGTTCGAGCCTGACTATGGGTTCTACTACTTTCCCCGGACCTTCAGCAAGAGGCAGCACAAACTGGCATAGCCCTGCCCACAATATGGGATAGATAGGCTGAATTATCTACCTTTCCACGTCACTCTCCAGCAACTCCTTGTGTGCAGATCGGGAACCTGTAGAATCAATCATTGTTGGTGAGTGTAATCATCCCATACATGATCTGACTAAAGGCTTCCGTGTTGGATGAGCAGTGCAATAAGCATTGACGACTGAGCGACATGTGGTTGGATGAACCATCCCGCATCTGTCCAGGGAGTTGCCGAGTCGCCAAAAAGGCAGGGTTAGTGTGGAATCGGGAGGGAAGACAAATGGGGAAAAATCATTTTAAAAAAAAGTGTATATATATATATATATATAAAATGTCTTCGTGTTGAATGAGCATTGTTACATGTCGGTTGAAAGAACCATGTGAGCACCATCAACCATCCCCCACCAGTGGGTCATAACCAAATGGGAGGGGAGAAAAAGTATAAATAAATAATGAATAAATAGGTTTTATATGTTTAGTTTTTTTAAGCTTTTTGTTTAATTTTTATTTAATTGTGAAAAACATCTATGGACATTTAATCACAAAAAATAATGGTAACAGCATGAGGACAGCTTCTGAGTCACTACCCCTGTCACAAATATCATCTTCCCATTTCAAACCGTGACAGGAGCCAACTAGAAGACCTTCATAAACGAGCATTGAAGAGATAAAAGTGCTCCAAGAAAAGGAGTATTGCTTTTCACTTGGCTGAGTCAGAGAATAGAATGCAACCAGCAAAAGCATCGAATATGTCTTGTTAGATCCCTTATGTATTATATGCCTTCAGACTGATGGCAACAGATGTGATGTTGCTCCTCCTTTCATCAGAACCAGTTGCTCTCCAGCCAAAGCCTTTATATCGACGCAGTTATTCACAATTGTTCCATTATCTGTCTCTAATCCAATGTACTTTCCTCCACTAAAAATAACCTGAAACAGTCTATTTCTGGTGAGCAGTACTGTAGTACGTTCCCGATTAAGGTGTTCTTTGTATTCCTCCAATTGTTGCTTAGTCCTCATGACAAGTCAATCATCCCTACATCTCCTAAACCTATTTGCACACCAGTGGAACATTTCCACTTCAACATAAGAAAAAAAATGTTTTGTGTTCATAAAAAAACATTAATAGTCATGTTCATTTTCAGTGTTTCTGTAGCATGTATCTGTGTGTACATGGGAGTCAGAAACACATCAGGACCACACTCTGTGATAGGAAAAATTGTTTACTGCGGACCTCATATCGACTATTTCATTTCTATAGATTTTTGGATAGATTACTGTTCCATATTCTCCATAGACAGAAAAATATACTATGCCAGACATTGGTTTCTGTTTTCTGTGTTTTTTCTAAAAATCAATAGGTCTTTTCAATTCTGGGAAGAAACCTATGTTAGTTTCATATAATGTCATTCCGGCTATTCTGAGCCTGAATGGAAAATCTAGATGTATCAATCAAAATGTATACTGTAAAATGTAACCAACTAGGCTATTTTGTGGCTCATGTTAATAACACGCAGGTCTCTAACTGACAATATGCTTCTAGATATTTTCACTCCCATCATATTTTTGTAGTAATTGATGAAGAGGACTCATGAATGAAAAGTTGAATTACTGTACTTTTACATTACATTTTAGTCATTTAGCAGACACTCTTATCCAGAGGGACTTACAGTGAGTGTATACATTTAAAATAAACTAGGTGAGACAACCACAACTCAGTAGTAAGAGCATTAAATATTTGAAACAGTGACTAGGCAAAAAAACAACAGTCCTAGAAAGGGATCCTACAAATAAACATAAAAATTTTAGAAATAACATTATGCTTTAACATTTGAACTAGACACATTTTAGACTACTCCACCAAGATGTGTCATAGCTTCTGAAAAAAACAAACACATGCCTCGTTACCTGAGCTCAGTCTTCTACCCCCAGAGCTATTGTAGGCAGTACAATAGACAGATATACAAATAAGCAAAGTGTCTCATGAGTCTTATCATCATTTTGAACTGAATTTTGTGAATGAAAAGCTGTAGCAACAGCAAGATTTTAGATTTGGAGAAAGCATCTGCAAAAGCCACAAAATACACCTACAAAATACACTCTCCCTGATTTTCTCACATCGACAACAACAACAACAACTACATTTTAAACAATAGGGTAAAAGTCTGCCAATTGCAAACACCCATTCTAACCCATGTTTTAAAAACTAAATAGGAACTGCCTGCCTTGTACATTGTGAATAAAATATATGAAAAATGTATTAAATTACATGAACTTCACTCACAAATATTCTTGACTGTGTTTTCAATTGCTAAAGCTAGCTATTTAGATACATAACTGGATGAGCTAGCTATCAGCCATGTTATAACGGAGTAGTGATCAATGCCCTTGCAATTTTGATTGTTTATGCATTCCCAGTCTTATTTTAGTCTATGTCCACGATATTGACTTATTGAAACTATCCTGAAAGCCTGAATGCCTTTATAATTGGATAGAAATACTTTTGGAATACATACCCATATGTCAGTGAATGACTGTAGGCTACATTAATCATGCGTCTATCAAGTCTCCAAAGTCTATTGTTATGAAATTTTGATTGAAATACACAATTTTTAATATTTAGCTCTTGGTTTCATAGCTTAAAGTGTGATATTTATGGTATCAAACTAGACAATTGCTTTTTTCAGATCTGGAAAGGAGGTAATTTTAATGCAGCTTTTTCTTTGCACTGAAATCCCAAACTAGTATTTTAACAACACTCTGTGGTGTTTACATTCAAACACCCTCTAAACAGCATCTTCTCAGGATGTGAGAAATATATATTTCAGTGATTTATTTTCATGGTTTAGAGTCATTCTATTATTTACAAGGCAGTTAAAGCTTTCGAGAAACCATAACTACCCGCAAGTGTGAAGAACCTTCGCGAATGTCCCAAACTCTCGCAAGTGTGAATGCATAGTAAGCTCAGGTAGCCGACACAGTCAAGGGAGAGAGACAAACAAAGCATCCTATTAGCAACAAATTCGTTAAGAGCACAATAATTGTGTTATCGCAAAAATTGTTTAAAGTATAAAAATCTAATGATTTTCGATTACTCAACTGTATTCGTTCATCGTTCATTAACCTACATGTGATGCATATTCAAACACATTGACTTCAAATTAAACAGTTGGGGGGGGGGGGGCTTCTGACACAAAGGACCACCAAGCGCTTGTTTTCCTGACTCTCCTCCGAAAACCGAATGCATCCATCTACTTTGGAACTAGTTATAACCTATTCTCAGCAATAACAGATATGACTCAAACTAGAACATATACCAGGGAGCACAAATCTTAACCACGAGGCAATGCAGTTTCACAATCAACGGACAGTTGAATTTCTCTTAAGGAATTAAACAGTAGCCCAACAGTAGCATGGGCTACTTTAGTCCACGATGAGGCTCAATATCGCATTTTTATGTTAACTTAACACAGCCTTTAGAGAACAACGAAGATATACTGTTCCTCTGTTAACTCCTATTTCCATAGCCTCTCAGCATTTTCTACAGCTTCAATATGATAACGGTCCATTGGGAGATTTAGACGCAGTTAACAGACGGGATACTGATGCTGCTGTAGGTAGTATACTGTAAACAAATCATATCACTGGAGAACTAGAAACCCTGCATTGCTCTATGAATTAGTTGAGCATCATAAATATTTACTGAAATAAAATAACACAAAAAAACATTCTTACCTGCATAGCTCAAGAGCAATGCCCAGATGAGATCCCTTGTTTGAAGCATTGCAATATCTCAAAGATATTCTCCTTTGAAGAATAGATGGACAAACTTGGGTGGACAATATATGTTGTTGTTTTCCAATTACTGTGGTCTGATAGTAATTTTATAATTGGTCCTTGCCGCTACCCCGGTACGCACGCAAGCAGCTCACAGAATAAGTGACAAGAAGCAGCCGTAGCACACACAAAAAGAATTAATCCGCCTGGGCAAAGCGTTCGCGCTCACACACTCGAGGGGCCAATGAATGAAGGAACAAACTAGTCCGCTCAGCTCCCTCTACACTGCGGCTGTACAGAAACGGCAGATGGTGTTAGGAAATCTTGCGGTGGAATATTGGAGGTATTCGGATTAGGAATGTTTTGAAACCTTATATGGAACATTACAATTCAGTGCATTTTCAGTAGATAACCACCTATCAGCTAAAGCGTACGTTCGTGGATGTGTGTTGTGCAAATGTGTAATAATAAGGGTAATGCATGGATGTACTGTAATTCGAGTACGTGTAAATTGTTTTGAGGTTCCCACGTGTGCGTCTTTAGCATGCAACTATATAAACCACGCTGGTACCTGCTAATTTTTTATTAAAACAGGTCCACAAAGGCATTAAATTAATCAAATTTTGACAAACACTGTGCGCACAATTATTAATTATTAATAATTAATTATTATCATTATTATGCATATATATATATATATATATATATATATATATATATATATATTCATATGGGTGATGTGTATGTAGGCCTATGTGTAATGAGGGAGGGTGTGGCCTAAGGAAATCGACACCGTATATCAATGTGTGCATGATTATTAGGCATTTGTTCCTCAGGCAAAAAGACATTTAACTGATTTAGAAAAGTAAATAATAAAATTAAAAGTAAAAAATAAAAAATAAATTTTCAGAGGTATGCAGCAGTCTTGAAAGTGCTAAGATATTGGGGCGTAAATGTGGTCACAGAACAATCAAACATTTTGTTGCAAATAATCAGGATTGCAAGAAACGTGTTGAGATAAAATACGTAAATTAACTGCCAAAGATTTGAGAAGACTCAAACGTGAAGCTACCACAAACCCATTATCCTCCAGTGCTATTATATTCCAGAACTGAAACCTACCCGAAGTGCCAAGAAATACAAGGTGTTCAGTGCTCAAGAGATGGCCAAGGTAAGGAAGGCTGAAACCCGACCACCAAAGAACAATAGACTGATGAGACGAGAGTGACATTTGACTGACCAGATGGATGGCCCCGTGGCTAGATCAGTAACGGGCACAGAGTTCCACTTCCACTCTGGAAGTAAGGTGGAGGTGGGGTACTGGTATGGGCTGGTATTAATAATGATGAGCTAGTTGGACCTTTTCGGGTTGAAGATGGACTCAATTAACTCCCAAACCTACTGCCTGTTTTTAGAAGACACTTTCTTCCAGTGGTGTAAAAAGTACTTGAATTCCATACTTAAGAAAAAGTACAGATATCGATCTTAAAAGTGACTTAAGTAAAAGTAAAAGTCACCCATAAGAAAACTACTTAAGTAAAAGTCTTAAAGTAGCTCATCTTAAATGTACTTAAGTATCAAAAGTATTTATCTGGTGTTAAAATGTACTCAAAAGTATCAAAAGTAAAAGTACAAAAGTACAAAGAGAGGAAAAGATACAGAAAT
>JACXGM010024963.1:0-10307 GCA_016801145.1 Umbra pygmaea | reverse complement strand
CATTTGGTTGGACATTGTTGCCTTGAAGATGTGGCCAAAGTCTAAAAAGCCTTTTTCTGCTTGTATGTCTTTCTGTATTTATTGCTTCCATCTATGTCTATATCACTCTGTATGTCTGTCTGTATGTCCGTCCATCTCTCTGTATGTCCGTTCGTCTGTCTGTCTGTATGTCCGTCCATCTCTCTGTATGTCCGTCTCTCTTTCTCTGTCTGTAGTCCTGAACAGCCCCAGCTCAGAGTCACCGGTACACCCCAAACCCAGCACTCCTTCCCGCCTGGCCCTCTTTATGCGCCAGCAGAGCAGCGGCGGTCCGTCCACCTCGTCCCCCGCGGAGACAGTCCCTTCCTCGCCCCGCGGGGGCCCCAGCACGCCCCTGTCCCCTGACAGCCCCATGCACCCCATCCCAGAGGGCCTGGACTGGGAGTCCGGGTACCTGGAGTACCTCAGGGATGCCCGAAAGGCAGTGGAGCTGTGCTCCTGGGCCTGCCGAAACTGGTCTGCACCTTACGACGGAGAGGACCCCTCACCCAACACTGCCCCGCTGCCTCCGCCACCCCCCACCGCCAACCCTTCTCTGGCCATGTTCCCTGAGCACTTCTCCTTCCAGCAGGGCGCCGACGGGAGCTCCCCCAGCCAGCAGAGGGCGGCGGTGGTTGCGGCGGCCCGGTCGGAGTGGAGCAGCTCAGAGAGGGACAGCGGAGAGTGGGACGTTACCATCGGGAAAAACAACTGCACCATCAGCTTAACACCCCGCACCAAGAAACGCAGCCTGCAGAGTGAGGAGCTGCCCCTACCCAAACCCCTCCGCATCCCTCCGGATCCTGCCCCTGACCCCTCAGCCGACCCCTGCTTCCTGCCATCCAGCCCCACAGGCCCCCGCCGTGCACTCTTCAATGGGATGTCTACAGGTGGGCAGGCGGGTGGGTGCGCAGAAAGCCGGGATGGAGGAATGGAGGTGAAGAAGGTGAAAAGGGACTTGGACGTTCAGCGGCACCCTGCAGAGAGCGAACACAATGGGACAGCGGGTCCTGGTCCGGTCCCGTCCCATGGGCCCCCACCGGGCTTGCATGATGAAGGGAAAAGGGCCACGGCTGGTGACGGCACCATGCGTCTTCCACCACGGAATCCGGCTTCTCTTCAGAGCCACGCCCGGCCACCGGCTCCGCCCTCCTCTGCACCTCACACCAACTCCTACCCCGGTGACAGCGTGCGCTGCGCTCCAGCTGTTGGGTCGGGACCCCCAGAGGCCATGCTCTCCGACCAGTCCGAAGCTGTGGCGCGCCTGATCTCTGAGCTCCTGGACGGCACCGGTCCAGGGGAGGCCGGGCAGATGGCGACCGGGGATCCAGACTCTGGCACTCAGGGCATCAGCATCGAGGCGTTCACCCAGGAGCTCGGGGAGCTGGAGGAGAGGGTGAGGGAGCGGAGCAGGGGGCTGGAGGACACAACCAGAGACTCCTTGTCGGAGGAACCACCTCCACACACGCCCCTGGATGCTGACCTGACGTGCGCTGGAGAGGTTTCTGCTGTGGGGGTGTTGAGCCCAGCCAGGCCTCTAGGACAGCTCACCTCGCAGCCATACACAGGTGAGTACTGGGTCATGTAAGTAGTAAACAAGGAAAATGTGTCCATGTGTCTGTCAAAGCACTTTCATAATTGCTAATGTAGGTAGAGTATACAATTGATCTGATGGTTGCTAACAGTTTGAAGTTCCTGGTATTTAATTAAGATGTAGTAAATATAATTTAATGGGGGTTTGATTGTTTAATTTGTAATTGTTAATATTGAACCTTGCCGTTTGATTCCATACCTCCATTAAGACGTTCCTTCGTTCCTGTCTTGACCAGGTCCGTTCATGATGGTTCTGTTTGCCAAGCTGGAGAACATGCTCCAGAACTCTCTGTACGTGAATATTCTGCTAACAGGTCTGCTGAGCCAGCTGGCCTGCTACCCACAGCCCCTGCTGCGCTCCTTCCTCCTCAACACCAACATGGTGTTCCAGCCCAGCGTCAAGTCCCTCATACAGGTAGGAATCAACCTTCACATGGCACACCTGGAAGAGCATGGCACTGTGGGTTGCTGGTGCAAATTCTGGGGAAACTAGTACAAAAAATGTATGCATACATGACTGTAATTCTCTTTGAGAAAGTGCATGGTAATATTAGCCTGCTACATGAAGATATTTTAATGAAGCAGGAATGAGGATTATAACGCACATAATGTGCTATAATGTGTCATTACTCATTCCTTCCCTTCATCTCTCGTCTCTTCCCCTCGTCTCTTCCCCTCTTCTCTTCCCCTCGTCTCTTCCCCTCGTCTCTTCCCCTCGTCTCTTCCCCTCGTCTCTTCCCCTCGTCTCTTCCCCTCGTCTCTTCCCCTCGTCTCTTCCCCTCGTCTCTTCCCCTCGTCTCTTCCCCTCGTCTCTTCCCCTCGTCTCTTCCCCTCAAACTTCCCCTCAAACTTCCCCTCAAACTTCCCCTCAAACTTCCCCTCAAACTTCCCCTCAAACTTCCCCTCGTCTCTTCCCCTCTCGTCCCTTTCCCCTTCAAACTTGACGTTTTGTCCCCTCAGGTCCTAGGGTCGGTGAAGAACCGCATTGAGGCGTTTGCTGCCTCCCATGAGGACTTTCCTGCCATGCTGAGGAAAGCCCAACGTTACCTGGCCGCTAGGGGCAAGGTGGACTGGGCAGACTCCTCAGCGATGGGGGTTCCCCCGCTACGACGCGCTGATTCTCTGGGTGAGAGACACAAACACACCATCCAGCCTGTTGCAGACAGGCTGTTGCAGCGCTGCTGGTTAGTAGTACTGTGTCTTGGTTTGTTTGGGGGAAACTTGGCAAACTGCCCCCTCAATTTGAATTGAAAACGGGACTGTCCTGGCTTTGAACTCCCGTAGGGTTGGGTTAGCTAAGACTAGAAGTCGGTGGTTATGCTGCTAATATCTGGCTAACCTGAGATTGACATGTTAGAATGCTGCAAAGAGTTTTACGATGATTGACTTGCTGATTTACTTCATCCAATTGTTATCTGGATGCCAGTCTCTACCTGTGTTAAAATTATTAATAAATGATAATTTTTTGTTATTGTTTTTCTTATTATTTGTATTTCATATATTTATTCGCAATCCAGGGCTCCGCTGTAATAATGGGTCTCACTAGATTTCTCTGTGTAGATAAATAACCACGAGTCCATTTCTCCTCTCTTTCAGTGAAAAGCAGGAAACCCTCGCTAGGTGACCTGATCCTGCGACATACTAACAGCCCCACGCGGGCACGCCATGCCGCGCAGCTTGCCCTGGCCCATGTACGAGACGGTGGCCAATCACTGCACAGCGCCCTGTTCCGTGGTGGGGCTGGGGGAGGGGCTTCGGGGCTGGAGAAACAGGCGGAGGCTCTGAGAGTGAAAAACGCAGTGTACTGCGCCGTCATCTTCTCAGAGTTCCTCAAGGAGCTGGCCGCCCTGGCGCAGGAGCATGCAGTGTCCGTGCCCTTCCCCGAAAGCCAAGACAACGAGGAGTGACGCCCCACCTACACCTCAAATCTACGCCCTTCTGCCAAACTGTGGAATTGTCTTGCAGGTTAAAAACATTAGATGGAGGGTGTTTCTTTCTACCACACTCCAACCTGGGAGTGTTCGTGCATGATGTCAGGACCCACTGGATCTGAAAATGTCTATCTAGGAGTACTGATCTAGCATCAGTTTTAGATTTTTATATCATAGTTCATAGGATTGTTTGACCAGGTCCTAGATCTTCTACTGAGACACTTGATGGACATGGGCGTAGCTTTGTGGTGCATCTTCCGCAGGGGTCAGAGCAGTGCACCTTTACAGCTAAGGAATGAGATGAGGGAAGGGACACTTGATTTCAATGAGATGAAATCAAAAATAGAAATTGACTTTTATATGGACAAAATATATATAAAAGTGTAATAAGGGAGAAAATATAGATAAATCTTCTGTTCAGTTTTACGAGACAGTTCATATCATGTATATAATATTTATGTGTCAATCTTTAAATGCCAAATCTCGATAGAGGCTCTAGGTTTTGGCAGGTGATTTGTAGTAAAGGGAACACTCTCACCATGCCATAGTAGGATGGCTAAGTATGTAGAGCCACAGGAAATTAAGTAGATGCACATAGCCTACACGGTGCTGAGTTGGCACTTTCCACTCCCCTCTAGTGTGCAATGTTTAGCAAACATGTTAAAGCTCAAAGGAGAACAAAGTTATAGGCTTCCTTCTTTTAAAAAATCTGTTAAAAAATGCAAAACATTTACATTTCCTGTTCGGTACAGAGTTTACCGGGCACTGAAACGGTTGGTAAACTCCTGGAACTTGGCTCAGACCGTCTCAACTGTAATGAACTCCACGGGAAGGAAACTGGCCAATAAGCTTGGAGCATCTCAAGAAGGCACCTCTTTTTTATTATTTTTTAAATCACCTCACTAAAGGAATGGGGGGGGGGCGGTGTTGGGAAGGAGACCCGCAGTCCTTTTACTGTTGTGTAAAAGTGGATTTAGATATGTTTTTTCAGCCTCTGTTATTATTTTAGCATTTCTTTATGTAAGATATGGTAATTCAATTGTATTATTTCTTTGTATGAAACCTTTTACACATATCAACGCTGTGTGGGAACAGGCAGCGAAACCTCTAGGTGTACGTGTGAACGCTGTGCATTGTTTTGAGTGACTCCCTTCTCAAAGGGAACACCTTCCACTCCGTTATGTTGCCATGTGCCTGGTGTTGCCATAGGGAACTAGTGTATCAGTTTGTCTATCTGAAAGCTCAGAGAAGTCTTCCACAAAGCGTCACTGTGTTAGCCAACTAACTTACCTTTGGAGGGGACAACGTTTCGTTATTTTGTCTAAACAAGCCCGAAGTGGGTGTATCTGTATGTATGTTTAAAGGGCCTTGCCCATGATCAGCATTGAACGCTTTGCTTTGGCGGTGCCATTCATTTCCTATGGGGCGGCAT
The DNA here is from genome assembly GCA_016801145.1 of Umbra pygmaea. NCBI lineage: Eukaryota > Metazoa > Chordata > Actinopteri > Esociformes > Umbridae > Umbra > Umbra pygmaea. The sequence goes on along the minus strand of JACXGM010024963.1, from coordinate 5,333 downwards.
CTGCTCTCTACCTACGAACATCGCTACCCCGAACCCGTAATATCTCTGAGCTTAACTCTTAGAGAGCTGCTTTAAAAATATTTTCACCTTTACCCGTCAATGCTGATCTGGTCATTGGCATGAAATAATTTCATTTAAACAACTGCTAGCCTGCTAGCTAGCTGCAGTTCCATAGCTGTGTCAGAATGTGCCCTACCTAGCGGAGAGCAAGGCGTTGAACGTTGGTCATGGATAAGGCCCTCAAGACTATGTCTCAGCATTGCAGATATAAACGCCACATATAGAGCCAATCAGATTTTTTGTTCCTATGTGACCGAAAGAAATGCTTGTTCTGCACGACATTTTCCGTTTCGTCCTGCTAACAGTGCTTGTTCGGTTCAGGTACCCTCACTGTTTCCCACATATAATCACAACGGACCACATAAAACATTTGTGTGATGACTAAACTTGGATGCATTCTGGGGTTTTTGCTACTGGTTGTAAATGGTGTTCTGAGTCAAAATGGGTTCTCGGAAATTGTGTAATAGGTCATGTATCTGCAGATTAAATGTTTGCAATATGGTCCTATAAACAACATAATACACATCCAGTGCACGATTGGATGTTTTAAAATATAAAATCCTAAAACTGCATCTATAACAAATGATTTTCTGTTTGGATTAACCAATTTAAAGGTTGTAAAGGTTGTAAAGTACCTGTGTGAGGTGCTGTCTAACCCTTTTTTTCTCTTACAAATCCCTTGATAAATTGTCCCCATCTTCACACCTGAGAAGCACAATCCATTCCCTCTGGCTACCCTAAACCCTCAGCCATTCAATTACATTTTACATCATCAAATTTGAGTGCAAGAGTCTGGCCTATGAAGTTATAGTCTAAGTGTTGATAAAATGTTCGTTTGCAGACACTGGCCTTTACATTGATTTGTATGAAAAGTAGTTCACTCCTCATGCAAGCTAAATTATGGGCGGGGGGGCAGCTTAATTTTTTTTTTACATCCTGGGTTGTAGGTGAACTGGGATCATGGCAGTAATACTGTGTACCCTTGGGTAGGCTGCAACAGGGTTGGGTCTATTCTGTTTCCATTCAGAAAACCAATTAAATTCGAAGCGTGAACATATAATCATAGTAACGCAGTGAGGATAATTGCAACTGGAATTTCTGTAACTCAAAAAGCACTAAACTTTAAAACTAGCCTAAGGGCAATGCCATCTTAAACACTAATTCTCATCTTTGCTTAGCTCATTCTGTTTATGTTTTGAGGTACCAAGTAAAGATAGGACTTTTTTTCTGTAGAAACTTGACCGTTGGAGTCAATTCCATATTTATTAGGATGTGTCATGTTGAGAGTTAAGAAGCTAGCTGCGCCCACACAGTGTTTTAAGTTTTGCCAAGACACTTTAATCACTTTAATTTAGTATTATTGGTTGTAATTTGTTTAATTTTGTTTGTGGTTTATGCTGACATTGTTTGTCTCTGTGCGAATGAGAGCATTGAATTTCCGCCTCTAACAGTTTCATGTGAGTAACTTGGTCCGTATTGTTTTTCATGTTCTCAGTTGAAACAACATTTCTGTTTATCAATCATGACTCTAGACTTTTGAAAGCCATTGCCACAAAAGTTCACTGACCTGTGATGTTCTTGATATTCAGGGCATTTATAGACCCCAGTATTAGAGATATTCTCAATGTCATTCAAATGAAACTACTGTAACCAGATGTTTTGGCACGGAAGAAAGAAGTTCAGTTAGTTGGTAAACAAGACCCAGACTGGGGCTGTGTAAGTTGTTCTTGACTAAGAATAGAAATCGTACTGCTTTTGTTTTGGAGTGAGAGGTTAATTTCTACGGCCTCTTAAGTCATTTGACCACAAACAGATTAGAGGCAAGTGTCTCTATAGGATCATAAACTCTCTGTGCTCTGTTCATTAGAGGATGGACGGGGGGTACCTGAGGAAAGTTTTATTTAGTGTTTTTTTAAACGCTGTCTGTCTCCATCTAACCCATCGAACATTCCACCCAGCTGTCTGCAAGTCTGCTAACCGTTCAATAGGAAGTAATATAATTGCCCTTAGTGAGTTGCATACTGTTTTAGCTCCAAATGATTCAATTCAGTAAAACAAAACATTTAGGCATCACGGTGCCTTTGAGGGCAGAGACATGCACTGGCCATGACTGATGTCCATTTTTATTCTGGATGTTTTATCTTAATTCAAATTCATTGTTCCACTTATGTACAACTATTGTTATGTCCCAGGAATTAAAATCCAGCCCCTTTAAGGGTTACTGAAGTAGTTTTCCAATCTGTTATTTACTTGTAATATAACTAGACATTTTAACCAGTCATTTAGAATAATGTTTGTAAATGGAGAAAATTCTGAGCTGAATAAGTAAGGGTTCTGTGGTAAGAATACTGTTGTAGTCTAACTGGCATCTATTAGAGTTATGAAATCAGAATATCCACAAGGAACGAAAGTAAGATAAGCAATCATACCCTATGTGTAAGACTGTTTTAGGCTATCATGTCACATTGTTTAGATTTATCATTTTATTTTCAGCATTGCCCATAAAGAAAACTGGAAAGTTTATTGAAAAACAATTTCTCTTTGATAAATGAGCTGGTATATGGCCATAAAGTGCCAAGTTATGCAATATGTGTCTTTAAATAAATCTCCATTTGTCAGTATGAATATTTGGTTGGTTCACCATGTTAAGGCCCCTTCCTGTGAATCATTTGATTTTCATGATTTTGGGATTATATGTTTACACTTGTAGATTGGAATAACAAGTAGTAAGAATAATTACTGTTTTACGTGAGAAGGGTTTTTGAAAAAGAACTAGAATTTTAGCCTTTTTAGTTGTACTACTTTGCCGAATGCATAGGCAGTGTTGATTCAGTTATTAATCAGGGTAAATTTGACAACAAATCAGTTCCTGAATTAGTAAATACCTATTGCTCACATTCTCAGACTGAGCACTTCGCTTTACCAAGGAGGCTCAGGGATAAACTTTATACACATTTAGAATTTGTATTAAAGAAAATATTGTTTTGTCATTAAGGGATTATTAAAGTGTGGGATTTTAAAGGTTCGCTTAGAGCTTGAATTATCATTGTGATTATAATATTCACTTTCATCGGATTCGTACTGTGTTAAAAATGATATGGCAAAGCTTTAAACTGACTGGAAATCTGAGAGCGCTAAAACACTATGATTTACTCACAACAATGATCTTATTGATGACTACGTTCTGTACTTACAGTTGTCATTTTGTAAAAAATTACATTGTGTGATGTGCCATTTGGGATTTCATTTTAAAACTGTTTGGATTTCAGTTTTGTTTTCTGGAGTATTTGATCTGTTCCTTTTTACTTTTCTTTCAGTGTTGTGAAAGGATAGACTTGCCCAGAGATTTTTGCGTCTGGAATCTATGCAAAATTGCTCTGTTTTTCCTAATGCTAAGGCTGAAATGGGAGATGGCCTGAGTCTGTAAATAATGTACAAACCAGCCAATGGGTCTTAGAAATACAGAGGCATAGGAATTAATCAAAATGACAGAATGAAACACGCAAAATCATGAATGTTGTCAGAAATATTTTTCTATAATTAAAAGTGAAAAAAAATCTAATTATACAAATAAAATGTTTGGGGGATAATCTGTAAGAAACACTAAGAAAAGGGAATGTTTTTATTAATTTATAAATGTTATACCTTGCAATAATCATTGTGTCCTGAGTGTTTTTATTCTGATGTTTTGTTCCAGTGTCTATTGCTATAAGCTGATCACATAGACCAGTGTTTCTCAAACTTTTTTCAATATTGTACCCACTTTGAATTGCCTTTTTAAGCCAAGTACCCCCTGACCAGCGCAAAACATTTTTGTTAGAAAAAAGTCTATATAAAGAGGTACAATTCAGCGCCGGCAGTGATAGATTCACTAAACAACAACCTTCTTAAACAAAAACATTTAAATGCCACATTTCAAATGTTTAGAATCCATCACTTTTAACGATTTATTCATTTTTTTAGTATAATTAATGCACCCCATTTGAGAAACACTGACAGACCATTCAAATACAGATAAGTAGAATGTGTTGAATCAAAAGCGGCTACTTTCATCGATGTACTGTACTTCAAGTCATCAGACTATTATAGTTGAGTAGTTAGAGTAGTTTGACACGTTGTTACCATTGCCTGTTCTCTTTTTAGTCGTTTTTTTTATTAATTTATTGTGGCACTTTTCTTAATGTCAAGCACGAAATCATTACATTCTTCACTGTAATACAAAGGTTTTTTTTCTCTAACATTCAATAGAAACACAGAGGGGGAACATGGGGAATACATTACACAACAGGGAAAAAAATATATATAATTTAAATAAATAAATATACAGAAATAAGGAGAGAAACAGTCTTTTTAGTCGTTGATACCACCCAAGCCTAGTTTGAGCTCTGCTATGTCACTGGCACACTGCTACCATTTGTATGTGTGTGATGATAAGCTGCCATGGTACATTTCTATGGTAGGTGGTGCTGGTGGGCTAGTAGGGGCCACGCTTCCCTCTGGTCAATTGTACTAATTAAATCCCAATTCCCAGGGCAGTGAAAGGGACATTGCTTTGGGTGCTGTTTTACAAATGGGAGGTAACTGTGTCCTGATGCTCTGTGGTCATTAAATATCCCATTACACTGATTATAAGAGTAGGGGTGTTGCCTAGATAGCAAAGGTGAATGAACGGAATCACTACAGTCTTGTAGCACACTCTTATGTCAACATGAAATGCTTCAAGAGGCTATTCAAAGTTCACATAATCTCCAACTCACCTACCCTCTGCACTGCACATTGCCCTTATCCAACTCAATACAAGAAATGCGTACATGCAGATCAGTGAAGGCTGGTAACATTTTATAGAGAATGGGCTCATTAATGGATAAAATGGAGGAAATTGTATAGTATTGCACACTGTGTTTAACTCAATTCTAGATTCTCCAGTCCAGACATTAATATGAGCCCATCCTCTTCAACTAAGCTCCACCTCCCTCACCAGAGTGAGATTCACACATTCATGTGATGGTGTCATTCATGTGATGGTGTCATTCATGTGATGGTGTCATTGGGCCTCACTGCCAGCACTTCAGGGCACAATGGCCCTCATTTATCAAACGTGCGTAGAAACCAGTGTAGATCTGAGCGCAGAAATCATCTTACGACGAGACTCACGTGTGATTTACAAAACTTTCGTATCACTCCAATTCCAGCGTACGAATGAGCGGCTGTTGATAAATCAGACGGTTGAAAACCATCGTAATTTTAATAACACGCCCACAAATTTGCATTGA
>JACXGM010024962.1:0-15507 GCA_016801145.1 Umbra pygmaea | reverse complement strand
GCAGTCTTACCCATGATTGCGGTTTTGAGTAATGAAACAGGCTGGGAGTTTTTAAAAGCCTCAGGAATCTTTTGCAGGTGTTTAGAGTTAATTAGTTGATTCAGATGATTAGGTTAATAGCTCGTTTAGAGACCCTTTTCATGATATGCTAATTCTTTGAGATAGGAATTTTGGGTTTTCATGAGCTGTATGCCAAAACATCAGTATTAACTACATAGGGAGCACCATACCGCCTGCAGTAGGTTTTTGCCCCCCACCACCCCCAAAAACTGGTTCACAAGTCCAAACAATCACAGTTTACAAGTCCTATTTCTAGGTTATATATACATGTTATATATCTACAGAAAGCTTAGACACTCAGGAATGTAGCAAATGTCACCATTCTACAGTAGTCATAATGTGAGCTACGTGCCTTGTTCACATGTGCCTCAAATTAAATGGAATGTAAAACTAGAAACAAGGCGAACACCGTCATTTATTGGGTTATATATACATGTCTTATATGTCCTTACAGCTTAGAATCTTGGGATTCTAGCAAATATCTCGGTTTTAGTGTAGCTATAAAATTCACAACGTTAGACTACTTAATGTCAGGTACGCGTCTTGAAAACAATTACATTTTACTTAGGAAATACAGGTTAGCACACGTCACTTATGTTAGGCTTTTAGTACAAAATATTTTACTTACGGTCATAAAATCCTTCTTAAAATTAGTGTATTTGACCTGCACTTCTGAACAAAAGACGGATGTGAAAAGTGTCCAAAAGCTTAGCAATTTTGGCATATACGTCATCCTTATGAAACAGAGATCTTAAAAATGTGCAAGATTAACAATTTTAACTGGAGACTGACAGAGATAATTCAGGAAAGAAATGTGTTGTTCGTCTCAGGACCCGGATGTAAACGTCATCACGGTGCATTTTTTCTAAAAATATAGTTTCATAAACAAAGCTATAGCTCATTGGCTGTTCACTCAATCACTCTAAAATGTTAGTCTTATGTGGCCAGCACCTTAACAACATGATTTGAATTGGATCCAGTATCCTATCTTAATATATAGCTTTGTAGGGTTCTTTCAAAGAGGATGTAGAAAAATTAAAACAGAAAATAATTATGCATTTTCTTTATTTCATCTTGTGCCATATTCACTGTGTATATTTGTTTGAAATTAATTTTACATATCCAAAAATTTCAAATTCTTTTCTTTAAAAAAATATCAACCATATGTTTGTCCTTGCCTCAGGTCCAGTGTAACAAGAGTTTAACTTTGGGTATGTTTTTTTAGGGAGAATTTGACAATTAGGGGGCGAGCCTTAACAGGTTAAAACAATAAATGACCTGAAATATTTCAGTTAGTGTGCAATGAATCTAAAGTTTAATTTTTATCATTACATTATGGAAAATAATGAACTTTATCACAATATGCTAATTTCTTGAGAAGGACCTGTATATGAGCTGCGCTAAAAGCAAGGCAACTGAAAATAACCTATTGTAGCAATGAAATCACCATATAGACTAATTTAAATTAACTCTGTAAAATATATATAGTGTTAATGAACAAAAATATTAAAGAAGTACAAAAATACATTGTGCTAGTGTGGGACGACAACAATAACTATCACGAGCGTTGACATAGTCTGGGCTTAATCATAATTGCATTAGCTGTGCGGCTATAGAGCTGGAATGAAACAGTTTATGTTTTGAGAAGTTGGTAAAAAAATAAATAATATAAAAGCGTATTTAATGCTGTCATTTCTGTGTAAATGTGATCATTTTCTTTTCGTCCCTGCAGGGAGGAGAGCGAGAGCGTGCTAACCCTGAAGGGTCTCACTCCGACCGGCATGTTACCCAGCGGCGTGCTCTCCGGAGGCAAGGAGAAGCTGCAGAATGGTATGACCCACAATGCAAGCCCTGCCCACACTTACCGCCACCCTCACCCCGAACCCATAAAAAACTTTTTAATCGCAAAACGCCTATCGCTTCCCTGTTACATATCAAGCATTTATTTATTGTTGGGACATTTTCTCTTGAATACCTATACTTTGAACAACGTAGCGTATTTTGAGACATAGAACGGTAGCCGCAAATGTGCATTCTATGTAACTGTAGATATAGATAATGTAGATAGGATGGGATTATAGTTCATTCTGGAATAAGTCCTGTTAGTACTGCAGTGTTGCCCCATTCTCTGATGTTCACTTTAGATAAGAGCGCCTTTTTCCCCACTGTTTATTCTAATACTGTATTGCTTGTTTCTCACACCGCCTACCTGTTGTTTCCTGCTATATCTCAAATACTTTGTCTTCTTCTTTCTCCTCTCTCCCTAGAAACGGCAGGTATTATCTGTTGTGCAAGTATTCTGTCAGCAGTGTTTTGTGAGACTATTGTAGAATTCACCCGGCCATGTTGAATTCCAAACACTCCCAAAACCAGTCTGACGATCGATCGATTACCTTCACGTGACAGTCTACTGTAGAACTAGCAAATGCTCCCTAACAAGAGTTGAAATGAATTATCTACCCAAAAAGTTGGGATACAACATAGGTTGTTTTAGATATAGAGAGGAGATGTGTCCCTTGACTCTACATATTTTCTAGTGATTTTGTACTCAGGGGATCGACCACCAGTCAAAGGATGAATTGGAATTTACAGCTGTGTATGAAAGGGGATAAACGTTATCCACCTTGTCACCCAAAAAAACAGACAGAAATCCAGACAACTTCACTCTCCACTCCCCGGCTCTTTGTTCTGTTTTTATGACCCCCGTTGATGTTTCTGCATGTACATCCCCAAAGATCACAGGCATATACTCAGAAATGCGCACACACCAATACAAACAACTGCGTAGAAGCAACCCTGTATTTCCCAGTGTTTGAACGACAGGCCAAAACCGTCCAATGACAGGGCAGGAAGCGCCGTATTGGGAAGGGAGAGTGGTGTTCCAGAGATTTTCTGTCGCAACATTGGTAGAATCACAGCTTGCCATACGCTCGATTACTCAGACAATCTCCGGTGTGTTTCTACCGCAATGTTGTGCACTCCATCACCCATAAGGTTTTGTCACAACCTTTTACCGCAGCTTTTCAATGTTTTTGTGGCTCTTTGCATTGTGTTGTGCGTACATCCACGGCAGAACACACCTGCCCGGTGTGTTTGTTTGCGGTCCCCCATCTTTCAGTCTGTGTGCTCCACCTGTATAAACGTACACTCATAGAATTGGAATGAATAGAAACCTCATTGAACTGTTTTGCTTGGTCATTCGATTAGTACACAACAAAATGGCGATTGTTGTTAGTTCTCATGGTGACAACACGCCCCAGTGGGGCTGTACTCATTATTTTTCCCATTAGCTATCTCAAAGTGATATTAAGCTAGCTATCAGGCAAGATTGTTTAGTTCTTGTCTAGCTCTTAAGACAAGTTATAGATATTATCTAACTGTAGTTTGTAATATTAGCATATATTAAATGTATTTTGATGATTTACCAGTAGAATTATAATGCAAATAAATCCAGCGCAAAATCCTCTTCACAACAAGGCAGGGCACGGTGATCTTCTTCTTAGATATAATGGCTGATAGCAACCATCTGAAAGATGCAAACACCGCCACCTACTGTCAGGCCATGGAGAGATGTTAGCGCAGCTGACTACACTGTTGCTGCTGCAAAACTAACTATTTAGTCCGCGACTTGCCGCAAATCGGTTTAATGCGGAAGTAGTCCGTTAGAGCTTTGCACTGGAATGGTACACAACAAAATGGCTGCCACTCTCCCCATTCTGCTACATTGATTTGAATTGGAATGGCATTTCTATTCATTCCATTTCTATGCTTACACTATAGTCATTTCCCTGTTTCTTTTCAAGTGTTTGATCACTTTTACTATAAAACAGAAAGATTTGTACGGTAAGTGGTTCATAGTGTTGACGTTAGGTGTTCTTTGGGAGGTTTTGAAAGTGCCCTTTCGACGGCTCGTGTCAATTGTAGCGAAGCCACGCTGCAGTTTTAGGTAGCAAGACGCCTGTGACTCTCAGAACCTTTGAAGATTTTTTTTATACCTTTTCTTGGTATTTTTTTGGTATACTGTAGGTTATTCAGTTGCAGCCGAATTCAAAGTTTTCCCTTTTACAGAGTCGTCCAAATGTACCCTAACTACTGTTTAACACTTCTCTCTCTCACACGCACACACACCATTCTTGTGTGTAGTTGTTTTGAATGAGGATTTGACAGACATCCATTCCTCTCTGTCAGTCATCAATAATCTCTCCAGTCCTACTTGTCACCGTGTACCCCTCCCCGGCATCCATATTTTCGAGCCATCTAACGCCACTTGTCTCTGTCAAACACGGGTGCAATTTCTACAAAGCTCATTTAAGCCAGTGCACAAGGTAGTTGTCAACAATGGGTATTTGCACTACTGGCTCCATTCCGTCTGTTCCCGTCTTTGGTTTCCTGCCTCTTTCCTTCTTTGTCTTTGTTAACAAACCCGCTTTGCCCACCCACCCCGGCCCCCATTTTCGCTAACATCCATGTATGTCCTCTGTCTGAAAAAACCCAGAGTTTAACGTTGTTGTCTTTGCATTGGCTCTCTTTTTTGCTGCTTTTAACCGCTTCCTGGGACAAACCAAATGAATTCTTGGCGGCCCGCCCTCGATACCATTCCTGCTGCCTGTCGCTCTCTTCTTGTCGTCAGCTACTATTGAGGCTATTGAGGCTGACGAAGGTAAATAGGATGAACCCTTCTCTGTTGCTTCCTAGTGCCACAAACTGTGACTCCCGTCCGTCTGGTGCCTTTCATTCATGTCGCTTTAGCTTGTTACAGAGTGTGTATGGGTTTGCAAATTGGGGCGTAATAATTACATGAAACTGGCAAAAACTGAAAGATTTGGGAGCTACAGAACTGACATGCTGGGTTGGAAAAAAAATATTTTTATTTAGTGAGGGAATTGGGCATGTCACATTTCTTACCACCTTAGTGCCCGCCCCTGCCCTATTTGTGTTTAGCTTTGGCGTTCAATCTACAGTGGGGAACATCTTCCCTGTTGTCTTTATAAAGTAAACCGCATTACAACAGATTGTGCTACAACTAATCCAGCCCATAGTCCATTTTCAGTCACATTTAGTCCAGTTATTCATTTCAGCTGAAGAACCTCCAAGGATTCTTGTCACACCTGTGACTCCACGAAACACCCCATGTCCCTAAACCTATTCAAAATGTTTATGAAAGAATCTTCGTTCCTGTTTGGTCATGTCATATTCTCATTGTTAGAGCTGCTGATAAAATGTCTTACCTGTTCTATGCACTAAAACTATTATGTCCCTTCAGACCTGTCTATCTACAGCCATTACTCCAAAAATATAGCCAATTGCTCCAAACAGTTGTCCTCTGATCCAAAAAAAGGATCTCTTGACAGTGTTCCTGTAGCTGCCCACAACTACTATAAAACCCTGTGTTGCTTAGTAATTTTCTGCTTGTTGGCAGGCTTAAGTAATTGGTTGCACAAAGCACCTCTGTACCATTGTCTCTGTATGTGAGTGTAGTCTTTCTGTGGTAGTACTCTTGTTGTTGTTTTAGTCTGTGTGATAGTATTCTCCTTGTTGTAAAACTCTCTCTGTGTGGTAGTACTCATACTCCAGTTGTAGTAGTGGGCGGCTATTCCCTGTGTTTCCTTGGTCCGTTTGTGTTGTTTGTGCCATACAGCCGATAGGGCGTCTGTTCTTGGGGGTTCACAAGTGTTTTTAATTGTCACCGATTTGTTTTTTAAATATGTTTTCCCTTTGGTTTGTTAAGAGCTTGTTAATTCAATAGCAAATGCCACAATGAAAACCAATTGACCTCCAGCAACAGACATACCCTACTTTGGTTATTTCAATAATATGGTAATTAGTGTTGGTATTTTGTTTTCATTTACTCTGAATGGTCCATGATAAATTATGAATTACATTGAAATGTTTATGCAGATGTAATATATAGTCTATAGTATGGGCCTGCTGTAACTACAAGTTTTAGTAGCACAGAAGATTGATTCACATTGAAACATCGTTTTTCCTCTTTTTGCAAATAATTTATTAACGGAGTGAAAAATGTTTCAACATTTTTCCAATTTTTTTTTGTTGAACTTCATAACAGAGCAAAAAAACAATACTTAAAGAGATTAAGTGTGAATTATAACGGACACATTCCAAAAATGTGTCTGGCACCTTTAAAATCCAGTCCGTCCTGAATTTTTTAATCTACAAAAATTGTGTCCCTTTAGCCAAAGTGTAACAAAATATCCTCCACCTATTAATCCTAGATTTGTTTTAAGCTTGATCTGAAATTATCCTTACATTTCATCTGCACTGCAACACATCTTTAGCATTACGTATTTATTGGAGCCCTTTTATAAAACGCAAGCTTCATGAATTCTCTTTATATTGTGAAAATTTTAATGCAGTGGTTTCTGTTAGGCTAGTGGTCCCCTTGGGCTTCTGCTCTTCTAACAGTGACTCATCTCTTCAGTGCCATGGTTTATTAAAAATAAATTTGTCATTTGTTCTATGAAACTCAAAATCTTGTCACCAATCAGATTTCCTGTCACCAAACACTATTGATGCTAAACCAAGCCAAAGGCAACCTAAACACAACAGTCTGAAGTAATCTTGTGGTAAAAATAACTGATTCTTATTTTTTTGTCTTCTCTACCACAGCCATCAAGGGCTTCTCGCCCCAACACAAAATCACCAGCTTTGAGGAGGCCAAGGGCCTGGACCGCATCAACGAGAGGATGCCCCCCAGGTGGGATGGCCTGCCCTCCGATGCCAGCCTGAACTCCCTTAACAGGGCTCTGTCCTCAGAAACCAATGGCACAGATGCCAAGGACAGCAGCAGCATCCAGTGAAGAGGGCGGAGGTCACACCGGGCGGCGCCGGTGGCAGTCTGTGGCGACCAGGGTGGGGCATTCTAACACCCTCCCCCTCCTCGTCGCAGTCTGTCACAGGTGGAAATGAGAGAGGCAGAAGAGGGTGCCTTGGTTTTTGGTGGAGGTGAGAAGCGAGATCAGTAATGCGCTTACAGGAAGTGGCGCCCATAATAGGCTACAATACCCAGGGGAGCGATGTGTCCGTCACACTCTAGTCTTTGGACATGCCTTTAAAAAAAGTTGCTTTTAGAAACTCTGGGAAGTTTATCGCTTATTCACTCCTTTGGGCCCTTGGCCTCCTGAAAGTTGGTGATGACGTGCTTGAGTCTGTACTGCAGTTCGTTCGGGAGAGAGACTGACGCAGAGATCGAAAGACATGGAGAAGAAGAGAACGAGATCTTAAAGGAGATGTTTTACGAAAGCCCCTTGCTCATTTTACTGGATATGGAAATGTTAACTTCTTACTAACTATTGTACGTTTACAAAATACAGCACTAAAAAAAAAATGTTTTTAACATAAGGGTGTACAAACTAAATAAGTACTATTTATTGATAACTTTTTTGCTACTCTTATAACATAGCTCTGAGATAAATTAGGCAGTCTTAAAAGAATGTTGCAACCTTGTTGAAATGCCAAAAGATAACGTTATATGTTTTGTACAGATTATGCTTACCTCAGGTTCATTTGGTATGTGCTTTGACCCAGATTTCTGTGTAATCGCTAATTATTACCTTGGTGATATTTTCTTGAAGTTTCATAACTGGAATTTACATTTATCTAATTTGCAAATATGTTTTTGTTGACTTTTGGGGATATAGATTTTATCGTGGCTTGCTGGAATTCTGTGTTATTTTTTCCTTTTTAAAGTATTGCGAACAAAATAAATATAAAGAACCTATATTGTGTAAAAAAGACAAACGGAAAGTGTCTTTCTATGCATGTTTTATAAAATCAAACAAAGGAAATGGTTACATGAATTGAATACCATGGCTGTATACTGAGGCCTGTTTCGAAATTCATTGTGCTTAGCGAATATATACTGGAAATGTATATGAGCACTCAAATTAACACCATGAGAATTATTGCTTTAATTGCCTTCATCTTCTTTTGTAATTGACGACTTTACAATCTGAGATGAAGATTGCTTTAGTTTTTTTACATGCGCTTGTATTGTAAGTGCACAGAGTCCGTTTTAGCATGTTTGACAATTCTTGTGAAGTTTGTGGTTTCATGTGGAACTCATAATGCATGATAGCTGTCGTGTCAAAGGTTTAGACTATTTTCTGTTATGTAAACGTGCCACAGAAAGTGTAATTTGATGATTATTATTATTTGAAACTGCTTTGTATATCTGTTACAGGTTTGTTACTACTTAATACTTTAAGATGAAACAAAAACATGAAACCAATCTTTTTGTAACTGCTTAAGTGCCCAAGTAATTCACTACATGACATGAAGCCTTGCTTCTGTAAGTTAACTTAAACTGTTTGCAGATGAAGCATGCACATGTTACTATGAAAACATTTTATATTACTGTTCAATAAAACCTTTGCATGAATTTAAACTTTTTGGGCGTCACATTAATGCTCTTTGCTTAAATTATTATTTTTATTTTCTCGGGCCCTCAGCACGAGGCAGCGCAAAATTGGCATAGCAGCGATTTTATTCAGATCGGGCGCTTTTGAATTCAATATCTGAATTAGCTATAGTCAGTGAACGTGATCATCCAGTGCATGATCCGACTAAAGGGTTCCGTGTTGGGTGAAAGGTGCGAAAAGAATCCGCGGCTCGGGCGACATACGCGTGCCTCGACGTCATCCAACAGATTTGTCCAAGGAGTTGCGGAGCTGTTGACAGCAGGATTGGAAAGGGAATTGGGAAGGAAAATTCGCACACAAATAAATATGTATTAATTGATTATCATACGTCATGAATTACTTCATGAACTGCCTTTCAACGTGTATGTTCCCATTGGACCTTATGAAACTGCATTGATTTTATATAACATCTTAATTCCTATTTCATATGAGTTCTTTCAACAAGGGAATTTGGCTACTGGCCTTTGTCCAGTAATCCTTAGATAATTAGCACTTGGCAGTACAAAGTATCAAACGTGTTTCCTTCAGAGCACCTTTTAAACATGTGATTAATGTAGGAAAATATTGTGTGGCGTATCAAAACAACTTTAAGGATATGTGGATGGAATTGTTTGCATCCCACCACCTGGGTGGAATGTGTTGTTGTTGAAAATTGTATTTGGTCTTAAAATGTTACATAAGCACTTTGCAAGTATAATATATTTATGAAGGACATTAGAGTATGTTACCCAAACACTTGACCCAGTGTTACCATCCAGTCTTTAATAAGTCATGTGGAAAAATGTGACAGTTTTTTTGGGTAGTACAGTATCTCTTTCCAGAGAAAGCGTTTTCCTTTGGGATGCCTTAGATAATTCCTTCAAACATTCCCACCCTGATTCTGACCTTTGATCAATGGCTGCTTTCCCACAGCCCATAGGAAAACTAGCACATTGTTTGTCTGTTACCTTCTCTAAAATCCCATTTTGGTAACATTTTTCTGGGAAAAGGAATTGAAGAGATTTGTAGGTAACTGTCAGGAAACAGTATTTATTGAACCGTAATAATAGCAACACAAATGATAATAATTATAGCAAAATCACACTGCATGTCATATACATAATCAAAATAGTCACGTACAACTAAAGGCAGGAGCTGCAGCCAGGTATTGTGTTATAAATTCCCTCCCATCCAGCCTTGTTAGATTGAGTTGTATGTGAGTCCCAATACACAGAGGAAGGAAGCAAGTCCTCACTTCCTGTTTAGGGAAGGCCAGAGCTTTGACATTGGAAAAGGAGTGAAGAAATAAACCTCACAGGAAAAGCTCAAAGTCTTGGTTCAGGATATGTTTCAATCCCACCAAATTGCAAGCAATATTTTGAATATTCCTGCATTTGCAGAGATTTTGCTAACCATAATTGATGATACCTGATGGAACATGGGTAACAAACTATGATTGTTGAATTGTGGCATCTTGTCAAAAGGATTGAGTTTCTTTACATTTAGTAACATTGTATTCTCACCATGCACAGCACTTGGTTACATACAACAGATCTGGACGTATAATGGAAGTTATGTTTTGTGTGTTTAACATTCTGTGGAAGATGTTGAGTACATGCGCTAGGGACTCACATGCTGTACATGTGTTCTTCAGATGGGGGACGTGAACTCCGGCAGCTTCAATATTACAAAAACAATCGAACAATGTCAGGTCATTTGCAAGCGTGACACTTACATGAAAACAAAGAAGAATGGAAAACGTCATCATTGGTATTCAAGCTTCTCCATTTCTTTTTGGGAGATCTGCAACTCACATTTGTTCCCCATTGAAACTACTGTGCACTGACCCACAGATTCATTTTAAGTGTCCCTTTTTACACTTGAGTAAGTATTGTAAACTCAGCAAAAAAAGAAAAGTCTCCTTGTCAGGAGACTATATTTTAAAGATAATTAGTAAAAAGACAAATAATTTTACATATCTTAATTGTAAAGAATTTAAACAATGTTTTCCAAGCTTGTTCCATGACCCAAGAAATGTATGAACATGCACCTGTGGAACGATAGGTAAGACACTGTAACAGTTTACAGACAATAGGCAATTAAGGTCACAGTTATAAAAACTGAGAACACTAAAGAGACCTTTCTACTGACTCTGACAAACACCAAAGAAAGCTGCCCAGGGTCCCTGCTCATCATACTGTGTGACGCCTAAGACAGCGCTACAGGGAGACCGTAAGGACAGCTGATTGTCCTCGCAATGGCAGACCACATGTAACAACACCTGCATAGGACATCACACCTGTGGGACAGGTACAGGATGGAGACCACAACTGCCTGAGTTACACCAGGAACGCACAATCAATCCATCATTGCTCAGACTATCTGCAATAATTAGACAACTGGCAAAAAGTGCTCTTCACTGACATGTTGCATTTTTGTCTCACCAGGGGTGATGGTTGGACTCGCGTTTATCATCAAACCAATGAGCGTTACACCAAGCCCTATACTCTGGACCCAAATCAGTTTGGAAGTGGAGGGTTCTGTCATGGTCTGGGGTGGTGTCACAGCATCATCAATGCACCTGTCTAAATTCATTTGGATGCATATTGCACATTTTCTGTTCATCCAATAAACCTAATTTCACTACTGAAATGTTACTGTGTCCTTCAGTTATTTAATAGATCAAAATGAAATTGCAGATCCAAACACCTAATTATTTATCCATAAAAATCATGGAAATTGTCAGCGCAGCGGTGCCTAAACTTTTGAATACAACGGTAGATATTGTAAAATGTCAAATTTGATATAATAATGGATCAAAAATGCTAGTTCCTAAAGTACTAGTTTTTGTATTTTTTTCTAGTTTTCAACATAGTTAAATAGTGCAGGTTTATATGGCGCAGCAAGGTCAGACTGGAAAGCCAAGTTATTGGTTCAGTCAGCATCAGCTGATGGCCGCACACACCTGATTGGTTCAGTCAGCATCAGCTGATGGCGGCACACACCTGTCATCAATCTGTAGTCCTCATTAGTAATGAAGCTATTAAGGCCAGTGAACTCACCCAATCTAGGGTTATTGCATCTGTGCACTCATACCTGCCTTCATCTGTTTGGTTCTGTGTCATACTGAGGGTTCTGGTACTGTGTACCTAGCTCATTGTCAATACTTAATGTCATAAATGACGTACATGTTGTGAATAAAAGTAATATATACCCACCATCCTGCTATGGTGTTGAGTTTCCCCTAAGGTACAGAACCATATGTTAAGATGTGAGTCATGTGAGTCAATATTTTTGGACGTCATTGATCATGTTATTCCTATATTAAAGTGTTGGTAAAGTCATTTGGCATTTTCGGTCTTAACTAAAACATTTGTTAAACTGTAGTGTTTGGAATGTTTTTTGTTTATATGTGTTTTTACAGGGACAATGTTTGTCTGTTTGTTGGCCGGACCATTCAAAGAGAGTGCCAGACCAAATGTTTGTGATTGTGCAGATTCCTGTCCTTTGTTTCAGAGATTTGGCAAGTGAAGTGAACTGAAATTTATTATGTAATTTTCTCTCAGAGGAGGATAAATACACTGTTCAAAGAAATTAAGTGAACACTCAAATCACACATCAGGTCTTGATGAAGGAAACATATTAAAGATCCAAATCTGTATGAACCAAATAACATAGCAACGGTCAATGGAATCCAGAAACAGATTGTGGGCTGGATTCAAACTCACACTTAAAATCAAAGTACTGAGTATGTGACTTAGTAGTGTGTATGGCCCCCATGTACATGTATGCACTCCTGACATCGTCTAGGCATGCTCCTGATGAGATGGCAGATGGTGTCCTAGGGGATCTCCTCCCAGACCTGGATCAGGGCATCAGTGAGCTCCTGGACAGTCTGAGGTGCTACTTGGCGGCATTGGATGCACCAATACATAACATCCCAGAGGATTTCAATTGGATTTAGGTCTGGGGAACGCGAGGGCCAGTCAATGGCATCAATGCCTTCATCATCTAGGAACTGCCTACACACTCTGGCCACATGAGGCCTGGGCATTGTCCTGCACCAGGAGGAACCCAGGGCCCACTGCACCAGTGTAAAGACTGATGATTGGTCTAAGGATTTCATCCCGATACCTAACAGCAAATAGGGTATCGCTGGCTAGCACGTGGACTGTGTGACCCTCCAAGTATATGCCTCCCCAGACCATCACTGACCGGCCGCAAAACCCATCATGTTGGATGAGGTTGCAGGCAGTAGGAACAGAGACTCTATCCCCAAGAGGTCTAAATGAGGAACTGGATCTCAAACCCTTTCTCTGAATGATTGTTCTTCCTACAGGTTGTTGCTACAGATCCACTTTACACATTGTATTAATAACGTTTTAACACACCTTTCTCACCAAGCTCACATACTACATAATAATGCCTGAATTCCCAACATTATTGCTGTTTTAAGATGTCTTCTTTGTTTTAGATACATATTGTGCAAACCGTTTGTTTTTAAGTAGTATCAATAATCATTTGCATACATAATTGCTAAGATGCACTGATTGGTCCAAGTCTCTGTGTACAGAGGGTGTATATGTTGGAGTGAATGATGGGATATGGATGACCTGACGTAGATCCTTGTCAGATTGAAACTTTGTCTGTCTGGGCGTTTAATTATAAAATCACACCGGAGCATTACCGAGTTCCAGACATTTGTTGTCTTCTTTATCTATTGTGAGTCCCACTAGAGGGCAAGTTTGACGGATTGGTCAGAAGCATGCACACCAGTAGCCTGCTGGAGGTCATTGTGTAGGGCTCTGACAGTGCTCCTCCTGTTCCTCCTTGCACAAAGGAGCAGATACCGGTCCTACTGCTGGGTTGATGCTCTTCTACAGGCATACGGCCCCAGACACTTGCAAGCGTCTATGCAATTGTCTCTGTACTGTGACGAGCACTCACACGTGTACACTACACGTAGCCATGCTGTATGCTAACAAGTAAACTGGCTAGCTACATCACACAGAATTTTGATAACTTTCACAAGCGTCCAGATCAACATGCTGGTCAAGTTTCTCTACTGTGCGCCTGCATAACACTTGCAATCGCTCTCAAAATTCTTGCGTGAACGTAGTCTGGGAACATACCCATTTAAATTCAAATCGTATTTAAATTTAAGACAATCCTACAGATCATTTTTTGCTCTCTCTCATAATGTAAAAATGGCCTATGGAGAAATGTATGTGCCTAAAATATCAAGGGCCACCTGTAGAGCTCACCACTGGGGTGGTAACCCCTGGAATCTCAGGCCACTTAACCTCTCTGATACAGGAACTCCATTTTCGCTCTGACCCTCCAAGTCATCAACAATGAAAACATTTATTTGCAACCACTACCCTTGGAAAGACTCACAGGCAGCCTGTAAATGCCCAGATGTGAGGCAGACTACGATTACAATGAAGAGGCTAGAGGTTAATGAGGGAGGAAGCCCATACTAATTCGTGACGGAAGAGCTGATCCCAACTCTCCCAGTCAAATATGTTGGGCGTAGGTTTGGTTTCAACATACGTGGGGACACTTTTACCAGACTATCGATGCTCCTGCCTGTTGCTAAAAGTATGACCTGATGCAAATCTTTGCACACGATAAGCTAGTTTGTATCAATGTATGTATGTACTTTATAAAAGTAAAGGTACTTTATTGTCACATACATGTAGCTACATTTATTCTCTGCATTTAATCCATCCACCAAGGGAGCAGTGGACAGCCATTTACAGTGCCGGGGACAAACTCTTTCTTGCTGTGAGGCCACAGTGCTATCCAGTAGGCCACAACGCCTGCCCCAGGATAGAAACATGAACAGTATTGGAACATTATTCAAAATAACTATTACTTGCTAAACACTTACAGTATCTATATACGTAGTATTACTGAGACTACTTCACTCAGACAATATTGTAAAATGACCACTTTCTCCCACTTATTTTGAGAGTGCAAAAAGTATATATTTTTATCTATATAGCCAGCAGCATAGAGCCCTGTATTGCCCTGCTGGTTAGCTTCTAAAGCTAAGCAGGATTGGGCCTGGTTTGTCCCTGGATGGGAGACCAGTGCTGCTGGAAGTAATGTTGGAGGGCCAGTAGAAGGCACTCTTCCCTCTGGTCTAAAGATCAGTCCCAATGCCCCAGGGTAGTGATGGGGACTTCTGCCCTGCGTAGGGTGCCATCTTTCGGATTGGATGTTAAACAGGTGTCCTGACTCTCTGTGGTCATTAAAAATCCCACCTATTGTAAGAGTAGGGTTGTTAACCCTGGTGCCGTGGCCATACTCCCAACCAAGCCTCTCATTTCAATCATGGCCACCTAATAATCCCCCTCCTTCCTAATTGGCTTATATAACTACTCATCTCTTAACCTAATAGCTGATGTGTGGGGAGCGTTCTGGTGCAAAATGGCTGCCGTGCATCACTCAAGTGGGTGCTACGCATTGGTGTTTGATGAGGCGGGCTTTCCCCCTCACTGTGTAAAGCGCTTTGAGTTCCTTGGAAGAAAAGCGCTATATCCCATACAGAAATCTAATATATGGCCATATGTGTATATAACTTATATGTCCTATATCGGCATATATGGTGGAAACATCATCACATATATGTCGAAATATACAAAAACTGGCTGCTTTAAGATATGTGAAATATACTTCCAGATTTGACATCCATATCTGCATTTACCTATGGTTTACAGAGTGTATACATGATGTAATGTATAATATCTGTCAATGTATATATAAGATTGTGTAAATAAATACAATAGAAATACTGCTACACTTATTCTTGCCTTATGTCAGTTAACAATTCATCTACAAATTTAAACAAGAATGAATGCTTATGTGTGAGATATTGATGTTATATACAGTACTATATATGTGATAATAAGTAGGGTTATGACATATCTGTCAATAAAATTTTTGGTAAAATCTTTTTTAAATGTATCCCATACGGAAATCTAATATATGGCCATATATGTATGTATACTTATATGTCAGATAT
>JACXGM010024961.1:0-15508 GCA_016801145.1 Umbra pygmaea | reverse complement strand
CCTGGGCTACAGAGAAGCAGCACAACAAAACAACAACAAATTTTGCATGTCATTTGGAAATCAAGGTGCCAGAGTCTGGAGGAAGACTGGGGAGAAGGAAATACCAAAATGTCTGAAGTCCAGTGTCAAGTACCCACAGTCAATGATGGTCTGGGGTGCCATGTCAGCTGCTGGTGTTGGTCCACTGTGTTTTATCAAGGGCAGGGTCAATGTAGCTAGCTATCAGGAGATTTTGGAGCATTTCCTGCTTCCATCTGCTGAAAAGCTTCATGGAGATGAAGATTTCATTTTTCAGCACAACCTGGCACCTGCTCACAATGCCAAAACCACTGGTAAATGGTTTACTGACCATGGTATTACTGTGCTCAATTGGTCTGCCAACTCTCCTGACCTGAACCCCATAGAGAATCTGTGGGATATTGTGAAGAGGAAGTTCAGAGACGCAAGACCCAACACTCTGGATGAGCTTAAGGCCGCTATCGAAGCATCCTGGGCCTCCATCACACCTCAGCAGTGCCACAGGCTGATTGCCTCCATGCCACGCCGCATTGAAGCAGTCATTTCTGCAAAAAGATTCCCAACCAAGTATTGAGTGAATAACTGAACATAATTATTTGAAGGTTGACTTTTTCTTTTCTTTTTTTGTATTACAAACACTTCTTTTATTGGTCAGATGAAATATGCTAATTCTTTGAGATTTTGGATTTTGGGTTTTCATAAGCTGTATGCCAAAATCATCAGTATTAAAACAATTAAAAGACACATTTTCAAACAGTCTTGTTTACTGATGAGTGCTGCGCAACTCTGGATGTCCCAGATGGACAAGGTGGATAGTTGGTGGATGGCCATGTCACAAAAAGGCTGCGATGTCAGCAAGGAGGTGGCAGAGTCATGTTTTGAGCCAGAATCATGGGGAGAGATCTGGCAGGCCCCTTTCAGGCTTGAAAATGACCTTGGCAAAGTATATAGGGTTTCTGACTACAAAAAGAAGAACTGTGCCTTCCGTAGCAAAATCATCTTCATGCATGACAATGCATCATCTCATCATCAAAGAATACGTCTGTAGGTAATCACCTCAACCCTATTGAGAACTTTTGAAGCATCCTCAAGCAATAGATCTATGAAGGTGGGAGGCAGTACGGATCAAAAAAGCAGCTCTGGGAGGCTATTCTGACATCCTGCAAAGAAATTCAAGCAGAAAGTCTCAATGAACTCACAAGTTCAATGGATGCAAGCATTGTGCGTGTGATATCTAAGATGGGGTCCTGTTAAGATGTGTTTGATTGAAATATCTCTTGATTTCAGTAAATATGCTATAAAATGTTTTGAAACTCTGTTGTGCATAATAATTTTTTATTTTTGAAAGAAATACTGATTTCATTGGGTGGTTTGTTCAATGGAATTTGACATACTCTTAACAGTTGTTGACTTGAAAATTATACTGATTGTCATTTGCATAGACTATTTAGGAAAATCAGTATAAAATATAATTTGCATAATAATTTGGAACGTGGTGCATTTTCCCGTTGGATGTCAGAATGAGGCTTCCTGGCCTGGAAACAAATTTCTCAGCTCTACGAAATATACTATAGTAAGTTGCCGGTGTAGCCGCTTGCTTTGCGTTAGTGATGGCCGATTCATTAACTACTTGTTCTTTTTGAACAAATCTTTTGAGTGACAGGTAAAACGATTAATAATAGATTGTTAATTTTGTTATTTTTCGTGCAGGCACATCACTTCTATGATCCAGTACCATTTTGTTCTTGGATTTGCACACGTTTGCTCATCTTTTATAATAAATGTAATACTATTTTGCCTATGCACACTGGCTCAAATGAACAAACGTTGTAATAATATATTTATATAATACTCCAGCCTGCGGGACATAAGTGAAAACTCACTGACAGCTAAATGTATTTTCTGGCCTCAAATATAGAACTTCTGTTATCAAGAAAATGACGTTCTGACAGACAATGTGAGATTAGTTCATTATCTAAAATGTGCTTGTATTTGAGCATGTGCATTACTTTACTATGATCCAGTATCTGGGTCATTCCTTTAGTAATTTTCTTCTTTTTCGAGAAGGCACACTATTTCTATGATCCAGTACCTACGATGGGATCTGTGTACTGGTTCTTTTCGTTCATTTCGATCTACGCATGCGCACATGAACAATACAAATCAAAATGATTCTTCATTTGAATGACCAAAATTTAAATATACGAGTCAGTAAAAAGAATCAAACTTCCCATCACTATTTTGCATTACTATTTTGAGGCACCCCAAAACTATATACTGTACCTAAGGTCTGCATAGTAGCATGACGTGGCCCTTTTATGATAAAAACTCATCACTACAACCCTGCATTTACAAAATAATTTGAAATTTTGTAATTTTTACAAACATATCACTGTGGTATAAAAACCTACGGAAATCCATGTTAATTTAAGCAAACGTGGGGTGTTACAATTATTCCAATTGATTATTTAGAGACGATAAAAAATGATGAGCAACAAGAAAATCCTTAAAAAATAAATCTAGCAACCCACCGTTTGAATTTATATTCTGTCACAGAAAATATAATAAAACATGCTCATCAAGCTAGCAAGGACACCAGTATCCATGTTCATAGAACCCAGGTGCATTCATTTTCTAAATATCTGTTTTAAATGTATTAAATTTTCCCCTGGTGCAAACAAAAATATACTAGCTCAACTACTATTGTTCTCTTTAAAACCTGTTTAAATTATGTAAATTATTGTTATCAAAAACTGTATATTATCTAAAGAATCAATATGTGCAAGCTAGTGTTTTATAAAAAAAAAGGTTTACATTCAAACGACCTATTCCCAATCCAGCAAGGTAAACTAAGTTTTGTACTGGACATTTATTGGATAATAGGTTGTAATTTATGCAAACTGACAAGAGGAAACAAATATTTACCTAATGTCCATTTTTAAATTAACTTGCTGACATGAAGACATCAGCCAGTAGGAATGATTTCTAGTAGCAGTGACACATGGAGAAGGTAGCCAGGCAGATGCATTTACATATGCTGGAGTGGCCGTACAGATGTCCATAGAGAATTTCTCCATCCAAAGATATGTAGAGATAGAGGTTTGTGATTGTTCTCTTTACCTACGGAGTTGAGTCATGCTTTATAACACTGACACAGCTGCATTGTGTAAACGGGGAGAGTGAGCCGCACACACAAAACAGTGTGCAAGCAAGGAAAAACAAGCCACGCACACATTTTCCGCACACACCACGGCTATCTCTAGCTGTGCACTAACCAGAAAGGTTAATCCTAACACACTCTGAGCTTTGCGGACACTGACATCACAACACTGCTTTCCACATGAAGAATTGTACTCGACAGCCTTCCAGAGTACTGAAAGCGAATCACCAGCTTCAAGTAGAGGCATGCTACTATCAAAAATATTGCTCCTTATTGAGCTTATACCAAACTGGCCAAGTAGGACTAATCAAATGAGTTTAATCAAGGGCACCTAATAACAGGTTAATCGTAAGTCAACCTCTTTGTCCATAATAAATAACTGCTCTTCTTCTAAAAGTGCATAGGAAAAGACTGTAAAAAGTTACAGTTTAAGTGTGAACGCCTACTCCCAGCAACAATAAAGCTAAAATTAGGGTAAGCAATAAGCCATAATGAACAATGATATGTGGTGTTTGGCAAATTTTCCATGGCTAAGAGCTGTTCTTAGCACATTTAGAACTTGAACCAAATTTTATATATACACTGTTCAAAACAATTAAGGGAACACTCAAATCACACATTGGGTCTTGATGACCAAAACATAAATATCAATATCTTTACCATACACTGTGTAATTAGTTGAGAACAAAATGATTCAAATGCACACCAAAAATCAAAGTAAACAATTATCACAGGCTGTTCCAACTTGTGTACATTCCTTCACAGCAAACTCATAATGTGACTCAGTAGTGTGTATGGCCCCCGAAAGCCTGTTTGCACTCCCGACAACGTCTGGGCATGCTCCTGATGAGATGGCGGATGGTGTCCTGGGGGATCTCCTCCCAGACCTGGATCAGGGCATCAGTGAGCTCCAGGACAGTCTGTGGCTCTTCTCAGCGGCATCGGATGCACCGATACATAACGTCCCAGAGGTTCTCAAATGGATTCAGGTCTGAGGAATGTGAGGTTAATGGCATCAATGCCTTCATCATCCAGGAGATGCCTACACACTCTGGCCACATGAGGCCAGGCATTGTCCTTTACAAGGAGGAACCCAGGGCCCACTGCACCAGCGTAACTTTTGACAATGGGGTCGGTTTTCATACTGGTACCTATTAGCAGTCAGGGTACATTTGGCTAGCATGTGGAGGTCTGTGTGACCCTCCAAGGATATGCCTCCCCAGACCATCACTGATCCACCGCCAAAACGGTCATGCTAGATCTGTCAGTGTGAACCTGATCTCATTTGTGAAGAGAATGATGCACCAATGGTGGGCCTGCCAATTCTGGTGTGCTCTGACGAATGCCAATCGAGCTGCACGGTGCTGGGCTGTGAGCACAGGTCCCACTAGAGAACATCAGGCCCTCATGCCACCCTCATGGAGTCTGTTTCTGGCAGTTTGCTTAGAAACATGCACACCTGTAGCTGGAGGTCATTTTGTAGGGGTCTGGCAGTGCTTCTCATGTTCCTCCTCGCAGAAAAAGGAGATACCGGTCCTGCTGCTGGGTTGATGCCCTTCTATGGCCGTGTCCAGGTCTCCTCGTGTAACGGCCCATCTCCTGATATCTTGAGTCTGTCACGGGAGACATGGCAAACCTTCTTGCGACGGCACGTATGGATGTGCCATCCTGGAGGAGCTGGACTACCTGTGTAACCTGAATGGGCTGCAGGTACCACCTCATGCTACCAGTAGTGACAAGGACACTAGCAAAACGCAAAGCTGATGAAGCCGCAATCAGGAAGGATAAGGAGAAAGCAATTGTCTGTGGACACCACCTGCAAAACCTTTAGCTTTTTGGGGTTTGTCTTGCTGTTGCTTCTCCAGTGCATCTGTTGTCACATTCATTTGCACCAAAACAGGTGACATTGATTTACAATCGCTTATGCTTCCTAACTGGGCAGATTAATATCCATGAAGTTTAACTGACTTGGTGTTATACTGTCATGATTGCGTGTTCCCTTAATTTGCTTTGTTTAAGCATACAAACCCCCACCCTTACTTAATCATCAGTGCATCTGCCAGTCGTCAAAGAGCTAATGCAAAGGTAAAGCAACTCACTGCTGTTTGTGGTTGAGCTCTTCTTCCTTGCTGACCAGGTCCTGCTTGAGGTTGGCCAGCATCTCCACTGACACATCCACCTGGCGGGAGAGCTCCGAGGCCTTGTCCTCCAGGTCCTGTTTCTCCTGGCCCAGCCGCTCGCTCTCCTGCTTGGCCCGCTCCAACTCGCCGCTCTTCCTCTCCAGCTCCGCCTGCAGCCGGCCCACACGTGCTGCTATCTTCTGCTCTACCTGCAACAGAGGGAGTTTTATGGCTTCCATACACATTCAAAAGAATGTACTCTGAAAGAAAAGAAGAAGAAAATAATTCTGATTTCTAAATCGGGTCTAGAATAAATAATTCTCTCTCCTCCCAGTGTTGTAAAACATTTATTTTTTTCTTTCTTGGTACAGATATACTAGCAATGAAAAATGTTTACAAAAATTACCAAAAAAGGTACATTTCAGGAGTTGTTGGAAGGCTCAACGAAAAAGGCAGAAGTTAATCGCCTGGAACATTCAACAGTGTCAGTCTATAATTCAATAAATAGATGGGTAAAGGTTAATTATGTTTCAAAGCCAGACTGGTGTCTTCCTCAGGGCTCTGGTGAACCTTTATACATCCTAGTTAATGGACTAAACCTGATAAAATAAATTTACTTTAGCATTTTCTGTTGAGTGTTTTTATTTTTCGGCCTTGCCTCGAATTGTTCGATATTTGGTCTTTTTTGTTGTTAAGCATTTTGACCTCTTTCATTGCTATTGATCACCCCACCTTTCCTTTGTTTGTCGAAACGTGAAGGCACACCTGAACAATAGCCTCCAAATGCTGCCTGAAGCAATATTACATTGAAACCCTAAGGTATATATCAGTCTGGCAGTCTGAAGAATGAAATTGTTTGGGAAAATCTGTATTTCCAATGGGGTTAAGCAAAACACATTTAAATTCAATTGGAACAACCTTTACCCAATCATCCCAACAAGCCACGTAATGTTGTTAGCAGAAGCTAGATCTTTCCAAATGCACTACTGTAGCTAGCCACAGTAAGATTAGCAGAAATACTGCATTTGTTTGATATTCAATAATGTAACCAACTCCAATAGTTTAGATTCCTTTTTGTATGTGATATGAACCTCATCAATAATATCTCCAGCATAATCTGCCACTTGTTGTTAAGCAACAGATTAAGCAACATTATTGTTT
The DNA here is from genome assembly GCA_016801145.1 of Umbra pygmaea. Taxonomy (NCBI): domain Eukaryota; kingdom Metazoa; phylum Chordata; class Actinopteri; order Esociformes; family Umbridae; genus Umbra; species Umbra pygmaea. Next base: position 9,049 of record JACXGM010024961.1, on the reverse strand, counting down.
TTTAATTGATTTCCATGCAAAAAAAAAATATTTTTATGTTATTATGTACTTGTCCTTACCTAAAACAAACCTATACTGTTATTTGTCACTGATTGAACCAAGGAAGTGTTAGCCTGATCCCAACCATAAACCTATCCGTTACTCCCAGACAGATATCTGTGTAGCGCTTGCATTTTCAGATGGTATTGCGTGTCTACATATTTACCATAATGAGATAATATAAATAAACATTAATTATGGTTAAGAAAAGTTGATATTCCTATGAGGGTTAGTTATGGGATGGCACCAATGGTTTCCAAACCTTTACTTAAGTATTCTCAGCTGTTTCACAATGACTCAATGAGATTGGTGATTGTTTTACAAAATGAATTATCATACTTATAGAGTCAGAAAGTAGACTGGCTAAGGCCAGGATCAAGAAACCTTGAACTAAAGAAGAAGAAAGAAATTAAAGGACGTGATTATTACCATTACCTCCTCTGAGAGTTTCTCCAACCTCTCATCTAGGTCCAGACGCTCAAATGCCCTCGCCTTCAGCCTGGCCAGACCCTCCTCGTAGGCCGCCTCCACCGCGCTCGCTGCCACGTTTGCTGCCACGGCAACGGCCGTGCTGGGATTGCTGTGGGTACTGTGGTGGTCACCGGAGGAGCTCATGGCTTTCTTCACAAAAATCTCCCCCAGGGGGAACTCTACATTCGGGATGTAGCGAGCTGCGGCGTTGGACGCTGTGGTCAATCCACCAAATTCGTCCGGGCAGGGCAGCTCGCGGCACGGAAAGCGCCGCTCCTTGAAGGCGGAAGAGCGTAGTTGTAGGCCGTCGAATGGGTCGTTAATGTTGTTGTTGCGGTTGCTGGAAGGAGCGAGGAGAAGGTCTCCGTCGGCCACTAGGGGGAGTAGAGCGGCGGCGTCGCACACGCTGTTGGACTTGGAGAGCACGTAGAGTGTCTCGTAGGTGTGGTTGTACTCCAGGTGGGCACGGAGGGAGGACAGCGAGCGAAAGCGCTTGTGCTCCCCGCAACGAGGACAGCGGTAGGGCAGGTCCAGAGAAGCCATTCCGCGAGAGGCCGCCAGGGGGCCCACACGCGGCACAGCGTTCAGTGGCGCTGGCAATCCGCAGTCTTACTACTCAACGAGGGCCGGGCGAATCCTCTCATTGTGAAAAATATTGGTGAAGACACAGGTGGCGGAAGTTAGATGTGAGTGAACACAATGAACAAAGTCAGCAGGCCAGAGGAAGACCACAGGCCATTCAAACTATGATGCATACTGGTAGTATGACACCCTCACAAATTCCCAGTCCTCTAAAGTCTACTCCATTGATTCTTAGTCTTCTATGGATGTTCTACAGTTGTACCTAAAAGAGACAAAGATAATAGACATTAGTATACTTCTCCACCTGTAAAAGCAAGTCCACTGACAGACAATAAATAAAGGATTCTGGGTACAAACAGTACAGGGCAAACCGTTGACCCATAAATGAAGCACATCTACTGCAGGGACATGCGACTCAAATCCTCAGACGGTCTGATTGGTGTCTATTGTTTTAGCACAACTAACACAACTGACCTGTAATAATAACCTAATTATGCTTTTCAGAACAAAATGTTTGCAAGGGATGGAAGCCAAGTCTAACACTAACGTTCCTTTCCCACTTCAGTATTAAAGCAACGGCAGCTGAGGTGAGCTGGCATAGTTCAAATCTATCTAAATGATAGCTCTATTCCTAAAACAAACATAGAAGCACTAGTTCTTGCCTCATTCACAGGTTTCCTAAAAATAACCACCCATGCAGCATTTCACAGAGGTATCTTGTTTGAAGCTGATGTTTGTTGATGCAAGGTTCTGCATAGCTTGTGACCAAACAAGAAAAGGCTGCACATTAATGCATAATTTCATCCCAAAGAGTACACTACTATCTATATGGCTCTGGGGAAAGTAGTGTGCAACCAGATTAGTGCACTATATAAGGAATAGGGTTCCATTTGAGAGGCCTGTGGTTTTTGAAGGCTAATGTGACATGCTGAGCACATTCTTTGGAAAAACATTGGGCATTTCAGCGGAACAAGGTCGATAAGACTCCTGAGGTTAGAAAAAGATGATGACCGAAGAGAGGAATTCTTATTTTGACTGTCCCCTCCGTTGCAATGGCTTTATCAGTTCATTTATAATGTTTTGGATAGCAATAAAATATAGAGTGATAGCATCGAAAGATGACCATCATCCCTTAATTAGAGATCGAAACCTTACGAGGATATATGTTTTTGTGGAAAGTTATTTAACGAGACAAGCCTTATACAAAACATGTTCATTCAACTAATAGACGACAAGGCTCATACAATGAATTCTATAAACGTCAACGCTAATGGTTTCATGGTTTTAGAACAATACCTAAGTGACCTCAAAAACACAGACCAGATGCCCATACAATGCCTATTATAACGGACCCATTCAGTACTGAAGAATAGAGGAATTTGAAAATGCTGGAACTATTCCAGGATAATTTTTCTTTGTTTCTGGATAATGTCTAAGTTTCTCCCCCCTCGCCCTCTCTCCGTAAGGAGTCAAGACGGAAAACACAGAGCCAATTAGTCTGTTCCAGTTTGCCGCAATTCTCACCCAGTACGTCTGTATGGAGACCAGGCTAAGTCACTAACACATGAAGAGTGGAAGTTGAGTCAGGCAGCATATCTCACACAAGGTTTTATCACTGCCTCCTCAATATTCTGCTCAGGTTGTGCTGGCCTGACTTGACCCCGGTTTCTTTATCTCTTCTTCCCTGCCCTTCTCTTGCAGGCTTGTTTTTAACTGTCAGTCATCCTAAACTGTCCTGATTCTAGGTCTTTACCCAGCGACCATCAAGTTGACAAGGCAATAGTTGTATTTAAATTAGATTGCTGCCTGATATCAGGGGTTCAAAAAACAATTCACCAAGCACATCTTATTTGACCCCTTTTCTATTTATTTCATCATTTCTATTTTATATTTCACTATTAACCAGGTAGGCTGATTGAGAACTGATTCTCATTTACAACGGTGACCTGGCCAATATAAAGCAAAGTATTGCATAAAAAACAACAACGCATAGTTACACATGGACTAAACACAACATACAGTCAATAGGTCATAGCGGCAGAATAGTAACAATTTAGCAGTAACACTGGAGCGATAAGTATGTACAGTTTGTTCCAGTAATTGGCAGCAGAGAACTGGATTTAAAAGAGTCTGTTTTAGTATGAAATTGCTGCTTGTAAGGTTTGATTCTCATTGTGGGAGTAGGGTCAAAATGTATGGCATCAATATTGTAAGCCAGTCTGTGCATGTGCTTAATGACTTATATGAATTGCAGGATGTTACTGAGTAACAATGAGAGTCAAATGGGTGGATTTATTTTAGCCATACATCATGATAGGGGCCTCCTTGTGACCAAGGGTCCTCCTCGTGGTCATGGCATTCCGGGGAAATTGGTGCAGTGCTGCCCGCGATCCATGGGGCATAGTTGGATAGTCGGTTGAGGTTGATCTCTAGTGACTCCTTGTGTGTATGTTGGGCACCTCTCAATTCAACTGGATTTGTAGAGTTGATTAATGTGTAGGCTCCAACAAATGTATCAACTTATGACTTTCACATCCAACGAGCAGTGACACAAGAATCAGAACAACTTGGCGACATGCTTGGAGAAAGCATGTGATCGATGTTCTTCCATCTGGCATCTGTTGACGAGTGGCTGATGTGACAAGTTCAAAGGAGGGCGGATGCCAGATGTGACAGTAGTGATTGTGGGATTGTGTGGACTAAAAAAGGTATTGGCTTACTATTCTGACAACTGACAAGCCTGCATCACAGTTGTGTGGAAAAGCAGAAGCCGCTGACACTAAGAACTGTTACGACAACACTAGCAAACATAAGCATAGCTCGTTACAAGAGATGTTAAGACACTTGAACAATAAAATCCTATAAGTGTGTTGGCCATAACGCGTGTCTACTGCAAGTCACATTTTATGAGAAATTGTTGAAATAACAATACTCTCATAAAACATTTTTTGTCTTCTGGTCTTGTTTAACAAATTGATTTCATCGCAATTCGCCTTTAGCATGCTAGCTTGAGCCATGAGTAACAAACACTCATTTTCTCATGGCTCTCTAATCTCTGCAGGAGACATATAGTAGGACAATATGTATATGGGATGTTGTATGTCAATAAAATAACAACACATTGTGTATTGGCACCTAAATACAATGCAAATAATGTATGATCAATGGAGATCATTGGGCATGTGCCAGGCCTCCCACTTGGTGCGCTTGAGAGGTGTCGTGGCTGACGTAACATGTGGCACAAATGCCCCTCTTCGGCATTGACAACATGCTCCAACAATAAGGTGCAACCATAGAAATGGAGTGGATAGAAAGGACATTCCAATTCCAATCAATGTAGCAGAATGGTCAGAGCGGCAGCCATTTTTATGTGTACCATTCCATTGCAAAGATCTAGTTGCCTACTTCCGCATTAAACCGATTTGCGTGTTGTCATCGTGACAACTAACAACAATCGCCATTTTGTTGTGTACTAATCGAATGACCATGCCAAACTGTTCAATGTCTTTCTATCCATTCTTTTTCTATGGGTGCTACATTATGTGCCGCTATGAAACGAAGCTTTGCTTATAAGTTTATTATCAGGTTTGATTAAGTAGGCTATGTTGTCTAGCACTAATGTACTGTCGGACTTAAGCCTTTTGTTTAGCAATATATATTGTCACATCTCCCAGTGCAGGGGCTTAGGGGATCGACATCCCCGGCCTTCTAACACCACCATTCCATCCCCCCTCCAATTAGTGTACATTGATAACATCTGGGTGTACACGGCCAAGCGTGATCAGCATGTTGCTTTGGTCTACTGAGTGCATGACTTATATGTCAAAGTTGAGAAGTGCCTTTTCTTGCAGCAATCCGAAACTGCATCTCCATGACAGGGGTGGAGATGTAGGTGGACCGCATTGATGCTGTGCACAAATGGCCGACCTCAACCACGGTTAAGGCAGTACAGAGGTTCCAATTTTTGCCAATTATATCAGGATGTTTGTTTCTGGTTTTGGCAAGGTTGTGGCTTTATTGCCATTCATGGAGGTTGATGCTTCCATGAGTAGGGTAGGTTGCGGTGCTGTCGCAACGGTCTGGTATGACTGCCAAGCTCCATCCTTGTGCATTTTCCTCAAGCAAGATGACGCCAGCTGAAAGGAATTATGCCATAGGGGATTGGGAGCTGCTGGCTGTCATCAGGGCTCTTATCGCATGGAGGCTTGAGGGCTCAAAACATGCTTTCCTCGCTGGACTGATCATCGTAACCTGAAGTACATCTGAGGCTTATACTACAAAGCAAGTTCAACATGCCTTGGATTTCTTTTCATTAGCTGACTTCACTAATCCTAACAACTGCAATCTAGATAAAAGATGTCACGACGGTGGTTATCACTTCGTTAAATTGACCCAGCAATTTGGTCAGAAACATGCTCACCAGTAGCCCGCTGGAGGTTATTTTGTAGGGCTCTGGCAGTGCTCCTCCACTTACCTAGATCCCACTGCTGGGTTGATGCCCTTGTCCAAGTTTCCTTGTGTAACGGCCTATCTCCTGGTATCTCCATGCTCTTGAAACTGTACTGGTAGACACAGCAAACCTTCTTGAAATGGTATATATACTGTAAATGTGCCATCCTGGAGGAGCTGGACAACCTGTGCAACCTGAATGGGCTTCAGTCAGGAATGATAAGGAGAGAACAATTGTCTGTCGCCACCACCTGCAAAACCATTCCCTTTTTGGGGGTTGTCCTGCTGTTGCCTCTCCAGTGCACCTGTTGTCACTTGCATTTGCACCAAATCAGGTGACATTGATCCACACTCGCTTATGCTTCCTAACTGGACAAATTGATATCCCTGCTGTTAAGTTGACTTGGTTGACTTCATTTTGGAGCAGTTTCCTTTTTTCTAGTGAATACATTTTCTTTCATGCTATTCTACTAATGGGCACAAAAACAACATGAGGTTTTACCGCAAACATCAGTGTTGAGGCACATACAAAACCAGGGTTGGAAAATTCTCAGCCACGCCAGCCCTTCTGCTAAGAGCGTTGAACTACAATGCACAGCTTTGCCTCTGATTGGTTCCGGGGTCTATCACGGTGAAACTGCATCTACCCTACCAGTGCACATGCAAAGATAAATCTTATTGAGATGAGTAAGTCTAAGAGTAAATCTTAAACATCTCAGTATCTGTAATATAATAGTGTTGCTTTTCTGAGTGTATCTTTAAATAGTTTTTCACACCAACACTTTGCATGATAAAAATAGCCCTCTCGCAGCATTCTTCTAAACAGTGTACAGATGACAGGCCGTCAGAGAGCTCAGAGTGATGCCACAGCCTTTAATTTAGACAAGCATAAACAACATCAAGCTGTACTTCACAGACAGTCTGCATTGCACCCCTCCTTCCAGGAAAGACGTCAGATTGCTCAGTTGTTAGGGAGTCAGGCTCGAAAGATTGCCGATTCAATTCCCGACAAATGTCGTTATGTCCTTGAGCAAACTTACTGTAAGTTGCACTGTAAAAGAGCATCTGCTATATGACGTAAATGTAGAAATAGAACCACTGTACCTCCGGGCTGAAACTACATTATCTTAAGTGTACACAACACCTGGTTTGGGGTGTCTCCAGTTCTGTCGACCTATGATAATGGTAGTTGGTAATGTATCCTCTTTTAAAGTGCACTCAGAACACCTATGGAACCAATGGAAAGTGAGAATGCCTCTCTGGCATTCAGTGTGAGTTCAATCAAACACTGACAGCATGTGAAAGAAAACAAATACTATTCAAAACCATGGATGAATGATATTACTGGATATTTGTGAAAGGGGGCTCCTCCATTTTAAATAAGATAAAGCATATTACTCCTCATTCCCACAGTCTCACAGACACACCCATAAGTCCTGCAAGCTGACATTGTGAAGAGACATAACTGCTGTTGCTATTGGCTCTTGGTCCAATATATTGTAACCATGGTGACGCTTCCATTCACTGGGAAAGACATCTGGTCTGTGCACACGTACACGCAAACACAAAAACCACACAAAATCATGTTTCTTCAACAGCAGGCTCCCCTGGGTATCCAATGCTCTCAGAATCATGCAAGCCTTTGGGTATGTATTATGCAAGGTAGTGCAGTTCAGTATAACACCTATGACATTTATTGAATGCAGTTACTGTGTTGTACAGTAACAGTTTACCCAATGTGTAGACGTCACTGCAATTGTCTTGATTTTCTGCCTTTTCTGCATGACCTTATTCTGCCAAAACACATCTCTTCCAGCCTGAGACTTTGAAACAATGAAGGTGACCTTGAAATGAAGACAGAGTTTAATGATTCTTCCCTGACCAAAGGACAAACGGTAACAGTCTCACAAAACCACTTTATTTGCAGCTGTTCCTGTTTAGGCATCCTGAAAATAAAAAAAAATGACATGATTAACCTGAATTATGCAATATGTGTCCCAGTAAAATTAAGCATTGAAGTCATTAAATTCACATATTCACCACCAGTGGTGGGCCGTCAGGGCCTGCAAGGCCTTCTCTGCAGGCCCGAAGATAATCAGAATCAGAAATGTATTTTGGTACTTCATTAATATATTTTTTCATTAACACTATATATATTTTACAAAGTTAATTTAAATTAGTCTATATCGTGATTTCATTGCTACAGTACGTTCTTTTCAGTTGCCTTGCTTTTAGCGCAGCTCATACAAATGAAAACTTTTATCCAATAAGGTTTTTCATCTGTGTTGTCTCCGGGTAGACTAGGGCCTTCAGAATTCCGAGTGAATACCGTCTGCTGTTGAAGCCCATCAGGAACATGTTGTTGATTGTCATATTTTTAATAAATCCGATTTCAACTTTACCATGTTGGGTGTGTTCTTTGACCAAGTAAAGCATTTCTGCAGGTCTAGCCTTACGTCAGCATCGTTTCTGTTGCTGATAGGAGTGGCAGTTCAATAAAGTTCAGCAAAAAAAATTAAAAACTTTGCCATCCGAACAACAACTAGCTTAGCTCTCCTGTCTCCGATTTCTTTAAACTTTCAATTTTTAGATTGTTAGATTTTTTACTTTTAGCAGAATGGCAGATGGAGGTGAAGAAGTAGCTTTGGTGACGAATATAGGACTTGGCAGGATCGACTCTCAGCACCACTGGGCAAGATATTTTATTGGAACTTAACGTGAAGATGTGCTGTACAACCGCATCATAGAAGTCTTTTTTAAAAGAGAAAGGAGGACGGACTTCGTTTTCAAATAATGAGCAGCTTTGGTGAGTTTGATGGATTTTTATATATTTTTACTAGCAGGGCCTTAACTAGGGATGAGCCGATACCGATACCAGTACATTTAAGTACAGGAACGAATGAAGAATGCAATTTGGTGCATACTGAAAACGGCATGAGGAACCCCCGGCCAAGCCTCTGAAAGCCACCTTCAGCGAGGAAAGACAAATGTCGGTAGTTTGCAAAACTTCTGGGTGAACAAAATAGTGGTATTTCTGAGTTCTGACATACTAACGTTAAGAAATATAACTTAAAGGAAATACGATGTAGCCTATTTATATTTTGTTCAATAGATTACAGTGCTAGTACAGCTAATTGTGGACCAATTATAATAAAACAATAAAATACCTTAACAGAATAATATGATTAGGTAATTATCCCTGTTTTGGAGAAAGTCCAAACAGACATGCTCATCTTACACAAAACTTCTGCTATGCTTAGTTAGGGAAAATTCAAACACAAACGTCTATTGCGTTCGCGTTTACAAACTTGTTTCTCTCACTTAATTAGGGAAGGAGACGTAAACCATTGACATCTAATAAATATTACACATTCTTGACCTGCAATGTAAATGATGTTCTTCTGGATATGTAGGAATATTTACTTTTCTATATTTGAATTGGCTGATCAACATCTAAGAAATAGCAGATTTTAGCTTGATAAATGTGACATTTGGCATAGTTCTTAAA
>JACXGM010024960.1:0-15508 GCA_016801145.1 Umbra pygmaea | reverse complement strand
TAATAATAATCAATAACCTAGGCTATCAACTGCTTGGAATTATTATTAATAATCAATAACCTAGGCTATCAACTGCTTGGAATTATTATTAATAATCAATAACCTAGGCTATCAACTGCTTGGAATTATTATTAATAATAATAATCCTTAACCTAGGCTATCAACTGCTTGGAATTATTATTAATAATCAATAACCTAGGCTATCAACTGCTTGGAATTATTATTAATAATAATAATCAATAACCTAGGCTATCAACTGCTTGGAACTAGACAAGAAGTCTCTGAAGTCCCTCAAAATAGGAAATAAAAGGCTACCACCTGTTACAAAACTGTCCTTGTGAGCACCAAAAATAATATACAAAAGTTTCTCTAGCTGCAGGAAAAACATCAATGAGCCATTGAGAAAGGTTGGGAAGCTGGGAAGACTTCCACTGGAGTAGAATTATAAGTTGAGCCAATAATATATTAAAAGCAACAGTGTGTGTATGTTTGGGGTCAAATGAGAGAAAGTCCTCAAGGACACCAGAAACATCTGTCAGAGGACATGGGAGCAGGTAAAGTACTTCAGATAAGACATGGAAGATTGAGTCCCGTTAGGTTTTCAGCTTAAAAGATAGAAAAAACATAGGATAAAGGTGACATGGGGAGTTATCACTAGAGCCCGACCAATAAAGGATTTTTAAGGCTGATACCGATACAAATATTTGGTATTCTGATATATTGGCCGATATATATAAAAGAATCAAGCAACGAGTAACAAAACATAACAGATTTCCCTAACATTAATTCTTTGTAGATATTTATGAGTCCTCATAATATTAATTTATCTGCCATTATAATTCCGATACCAATAGTTTGGAAAATGGATATATCGGTTTGGCTCTAGTTATGACATTTGTCACAATTATCAACCACAGTAGGGTACATTTCAGACAGTCTGTACTTGGAGAAGGGAAATCTATGAACCACCTTAAACTGTATACGTAAGTCCTAGAAGGGTACACAATGTAGATGAGCTATCTCTCGATAGCCTCACCCCACCACTCCTCCGTGAATTCAACACCCATTTGCTGCTCCCAGGTAGATTTATTTTTGTTGGTGGAGTGTTAGTTGAAACCCATAATACATGAATATACCTGTGATTTCTACTTTCTGTCTGGGCTTAAGAGTCAATAGTGTCCCAGGCCAAGTTTGGAGGTAAATCAGGAAAGCCTGTAAATTGGGAGGATACCAAATATCGTATCTGGACAAATAGAGGCAAAGAGTGTTTAGAGGCAGATCGAGAAAACTAGAAAAAAACACTGTTGTCATAAAGATCATGAAAAATCTTAATACATTTCCTTGCCCAAAGAGAGAAGGCATTAAGTGGTTATGTGGTTTTTGTCAATTGTGTACCAGAACTGATACCATATCTCTAGTATGGAGAATGCACTAGAGAATTACCAGTGTAGCGAGAGGGGGAAATTGGGAGATCAGAATACAGAATAAGCCGGTGTCATATAAAATGGGCCACGTTTTGAAAATACGCTTTTCTTATAATTGCTTTAGTACCCTTATTAGTGATTAATTAAATTTACTATGTCAGGCTCACTTACCTTACAAATTATCTGACAGGCTTAATGTAAAACCCTGCTCTGCCTGTCTTAGAAAAGTCAGACTAATCAAAACTATTGTTACATGTCAACAAGTGTTGAAGAAACAATGTGATTGGCTTTAAAAATTTAAAGAGATATTATGCTACAACCTTATTTGGCCAGAATGTAATGTAACCAGAATGTTAGCTTCTGAAAGTTGGCTACCCAATAGTAATAGAGAAAATTGGGAAGTGCACGCCCACCACTGAATTTGATCTCTGAAGTAAAGACCTACCAAATCTGGGTACTATTCCTCCCTTATTTAATTTGAGGTATATTACCCCACCTCTGAAAATCAGTCATCATCTGAGTGAGAAGAGGGGCAAAGTTTGCAGAGAAGAGGGCAGATAATGAGCTGGTCACATTCACTCCAAGGTACTTGAAGGCTAAGCGGTTCAGCTGAAAGGAGAAGTCTATCTGCTGAAGCTGCAACGCTGCTGGATTGATTGGGAAACACTCACTCTTTTGGAGATTAAACCCAAAAAATAACCTAAGTTCTCCAGAGTAGAGAGAATGGAGGGTTACACACATAACCCAGCAGGTCAGGTAGATGCATAGAAATTATATAAGTAAACAAACCTAAAATAAAATCAAAACATGACAATATGTACAGTGCCTATACAAAATCCTCATACCCTGGCAAAATCCTTACTGTTTGTCACATTACACCCTGGAAATAAAAAAAACTAACTTTTGCCAGCTGTACACATTATAACCCTGAACATCAAAGTGAAAATTACATTTAGAAAAATGGGAATCGATTTTTAACATTTAATTAGTGAAATATCTGTTTTGAATAAGTGATCAGCCCCTTAGAGTAACCATTATAAACTTGCTAAGGTACAACCAGTCACTTCCCAGAACACACACCATGCTAATTCCCCCACCTGACATCAATTGTAGTGGTTGTGATTACTTCATAAGAAAACCAGCTGTTCCATGATGAGTCCATTACTACTAGTGCATGGCAACCAATGAATACACTGTGGTTGGAAGGGTCCTTTCAAAAGGGCTCCGGGACAATTTGTGGGAAAAAAAGTTTTGAAAGGCTTTAACTTTCCTTCTGAGTACCGTTCAGAGCATTATTAAGAAGTGGAAATCGTATGGCCCACCAACACCTTGCCTAGATCGGGCCGCCCAACCAAACTGGATGACCGAGAAGCTACCAAGAGGCCAATGGCAAATTTGAAGGACTTACAAGTTTTTATGGCTGAGATCGATCAGTCTGTGCATGTGACAACAATCTCACACGCTTGACAAAAAGCTGGCCTGTATGGCAGGATGGCAAGAAAGAAGTCTCTTCTGGAAAAGGGCCACACAGAGTCTCATTGTTGTTTAGCAAAAAAACACTACATTTTAAATATAATGTCATGTGGCAAAAGGTTGTATGAGGCCAACATTTAACTTTTTGGACTGAACACGCACTCGGTAGAGCCTGGAGTTAAATCCTGCCCTTCCAACTTTGATGGTTGAAAGTGACAGATAGAATTAAGTATTCAATAATGACAGATTTTACAATGACTGCAACAATGAAATAAATAAATTGTGAAATATGAAATGATAAAATAAATGTAGAAATACATAATAATTATGTTACATGTTTTTATTAATTATTTTATTTATCATTTAAATGATATATGTATATATATCTTTTATATATTTATTTCATGGTGTACATATTAAATAAAGTCCTTAATATTCCTCCATATTTAACAGGGCAATTCTCAATGCTAAATGAGGCTCCATCTCTCACCGTTTATCTGGCATCTGTTAATGTAACAAATTTTGTAAAACAACTACATCACAAGTGCACAATAGCTACCCAGGGGAGAGAATAATTAGCACAACATATAGAGCCAAATACTGGTCCCAGGGCAGGATTAATGTTTTACACTTGTATTTCACACCATATGGAAAGGAAGAATTAGTATCTATCGACGTGCATTAGATTACCCCCCTTGGGTAAGACAGTCTATTATTCCATTGTTTTAGGAGAGATGAATATTACATTCCTCTATTTCTCTTTGCAAGTGCTGATATTGTTGCCATTGGTAACCAATATGCTGCAGCATAGAAGCTCAACTGTCTTCAAAGTCATTAAACCATAGGATCTTAAATTGATCACCCTGTTGCTCAAATAACTATATATAGTGTATTTGAGTTTAACGGCTAACCTGGCAACAAACAAACATTCATGGTATAGTGTAGGTAAAAAATGTAAACATTGTTCATGGCAACAACAATTTATTTTTTAAATTTTTCAGCATTCTGTACTTAGCAAAAACATGTGAATAATAACTTACCCACTACTCAATCCTCTCTATACATAGAGTGCATCCGGAAAGTATTTACAGTGCTTCACTTTTTCCACATTTTGTTATGTTACACCCTTATTCCGAAATGGATTAAATTCATTATTTCCCTCAAAATTCTACAAACAAACCATAATGACAATGTGAAAGAAGTGTATCTGAAATCTTAGCAAATTTATAACAAAAATAAAAAAGCACATGTACATAGGTATTTACAGCCTTTGCCATGACACTCAACATTTAGTTCAGGTGCATCCGGTTTCCACTGATCATCCTTAAATTGTTTCCACAACCTGATTGGAGCCCACCAGTGGTAAATTCAGTTGATTGGACACGATTTGGAAAGGCACACACCTGTCTATATAAGGTCCCACAATTACTGTACCAGTACATGTCAGAGCACAAACCAAGCCATGAAGTCCAAGGAAATGTCTGTAGACCTCCGAGACAGGATTGTATCGAAGAAAAATATCTGCAGCATTGAAGGTCCCATTCACAATGTTTACTATTGGTAAAGATGAGCAAAAGCGTCTATGAAAAAAACAGTACAGTAATTAATCTATACAATTTTGTACTGGCTACCCATGTGAATCAAAACCACAAAGTTGGTGGTAGAAATGCCAGGCTCTTACCAACCAAGCTGCAATGTGCCTATTTATCTGTTCACATCGAAAAGGTTGAAGCATCTACTGGCTGATATAAATAAGTAATTGGTTTCAAAGATTAAAAAAATGTAATATTGTGTTATTCTTCATGTCCAGGGACAAAAATGTATAAGCTGTAAGGCATAATTATTGTACACAATATTATTTTACCAATCTCCACTAAATAAATAAATTGAAAAGAATGTACAGTATGTTATCCACTGGATATAGAATTTTATCAAAATTCATATGGGTTTTATGGTTTGAGTTTCTATGGGTGAATTAACCCTTATTAATTAATACTTCACTTCAATGTTTACTTAGAAATGTTAGACTTAAATGGGCCTTGTGTAGAATGTCTTTCCCATGTGGACACTAGAGTAGGTGAATTGCAGAGAAATCAGTTCAGTCATATATTTTTCAGCAAATTTTTAACATATCATGTTTTTCTCATTCACTCACTCATTACTTATCTGGGATTTAACCATCCGCCAAGATCTTACTGAGTGCCATCGTCATGTGGGTGTGGTTGAATTCCTGCTGGCAATAAAGCCAAGGTAGAGCTGATATTCAGATCCAGACAGAATACCATCAAATAGACATTCTTCCTGTGTCTCCTTGATTGGACAGTTATCCATCTGTACCAGCTCTCGTGCCACTGTGCATCTTAAAGTTATGTAAACCCTAGGATAATCTGCATACAATATGTAATATTTTAACAATTCACTAAGATCTTCTGAATCTTACGAGTGCCTTGGGTACATGTTTTGTTTGTTAGAACAGTTCTAGGAATCCAATGGGCTCTGCATTAATTAAAATGTTAGAACATCTCCCCAACAAACCAATCAATGACTCATTGCACCAGTCACTGTTGTGAACAGCTTACACAATATACTGCCATCACATTTGATAAGATACAGAAATGGAATGGAATGGAAATAAATTATACAAAAAACAAACAAGCAGACTGGGAGAGAGGGAGACTTATACAGTATGTGTCAATATGTGACTATTACAGTATGTGACTTGTACAGTATGTGACAGTATGTGACTTATGCAATCTGTGACAGGATGTGACTTGTACAGCATGTGACAAAATGTGACATGTACAGTATGGGACTTGTACAGCATGTGACAAAATGTGATTTATGCAGTCTGTGACTGAGACTGGCTGAGTGTGTGGATGAGGTTGGTGCAGACTGGGAGAGTATGGATGACGTTTGTGAAGACTGATAGGGTGTGGATGAGGTTTGTGAAAACTGAGAGGGTGTGGATGAGGTTGGTGCAGACTGGCTGAGTGTGCGGATGAGGTTGGTGCAGACTGGCTGAGTGTGTGGATGAGGTTGGTGCAGACTTTGCTGAGTGTGTGGATGAGGTTTGTGAAAACTGAGAGGGTGTGGATGATGTTGGTGCGGAGTGTTCATTATAGTCCTTGTCACAAAAATGGAAGAGGAAATTACTTAAAAGATTGCAGACATATTTAAATTTTCAATAAATGTTGAGTCAATATGGCGCCATTGGTTCATTACCAATAATGCCCCGAAGAAAGCAATTCAACACAAAAAATGTAATAAAACTACAACTTACACACCACAACCTTAGCCATACTCAATGCAGACGTATTAAAACCAATAAAAACCCTTCAAACTCTCATTGAACATCTCCATCACCAGAATGGAAACTGCCTTTTAGAAGCATAAGCACATACAGAGCCATGCAGATCCTTCCATAAATGAGCTGTACGAAAACTAAAGGCTGATATCGTAAACTGATATCGTAAACTGATATCGTAAACTGTGGATACTAGAGGGGCCTCAAGTGCAAACCTCCATGTAAACAGTTTTTGTGCTACATGTTTGTATAACTGATCTGTAAATTCATCTGAAAGCTTGGAAGCTTCTTTATTAAACACAAACCAAGTAGGGAAGAGAACTAGGAGATTTCAGTGACCCTCTGATCCAGGATGAATGAACAAGAATTAAACATGTCACCTGTCATAAAGAAAGAGTGCTACGCTAAATTGCTTCGAAATTGTTTAGAATAGTGGCTGTAATAACGGAGAGCTGGTATATTACTAGGAACGTTATGATAGCCACTGTTAATGTATAGGTTAATGTAGCCAGCCCTCTTTATTGGGAGCAATGCATTGTGGGAGGTCTCAAGTTTGAAGGAAGGGAAAATAACTCTACTGCTGTAGATACAGTGCCTTGCGAAAGTATTCGGCCCCCTTGAACTTTTCGACCTTTTGCCACATTTCAGGCTTCAAACATAAAGATATGAAACTGTAATTTTTTGTGAAGAATCAACAACAAGTGGGACACAATCATGAAGTGGAACGAAATTTATTGGATATTTCAAACTTTTTAACAATTGGCGTGCAAAATTGGGCGTGCAAAATTATTCAGCCCCCTTAAGTTAATACTTTGTAGCGCCACCTTTTGCTGCGATCACAGCTGTAAGTCGCTTGGGGAATGTCTCTATCAGTTTTGCACATCAAGAGACTGACATTTCTGCCCATTCCTCCTTGCAAAACAGCTCGAGCTCAGTGAGGTTGGATGGAGAGTTTTTGTGAACAGCAGTTTTCAGTTCTTTCCACAGATTCTTGATTGGATTCAGGTCTGGACTTTGACTTGGCCATTCTAACACCTGGATATGTTTATTTGTGAACCATTCCATTGTAGATTTCGCTTTATGTTTTGGATCATTGTCTTGTTGGAAGACAAATCTATGTCCCAGTCTCAGGTCTTTTGCAGACTCCATCAGGTTTTCTTCCAGAATGGTCCTGTATTTGGCTCCATCCATCTTCCGATCAATTTTAGCCATCTTCCCTGTCCCTGCTGAAGAGAAGCAGGCCCAAACAATGATGCTGCCACCACCATGTTTGAAAGTGGGGATGGTGTGTTCAGGATGATGAGCTGTGTTGCTTTTACGCCAAACATAACGTTTTGCATTGTTGCCAAAAAGTTTGATTTAGGTTTCATCTGACCAGAGCACCTTCTTCCACAAGTTTGGTGTGTCTCCCAGGTGGCTTGTGGCAAACTTTAAATGACACTTTTTATGGATATCTTTCAGAAATGGCTTTCTTTTTGCCACTCTTCAATAAAGGCTGGATTTGTGCAGTATACGACTGATTGTTGTCCTATGGACAGCCTCGCCCACCTCAGCTGTAGATCTCTGCAGTTCATCCAGAGTGATCATGGGCCTCTTGGCTGCATATCTGATCAGTCTTCTCCTTGTATGAGCTGAAAGTTTAGAGGGACAGCCGGGTCTTGGTAGATTTGCAGTGGTCTGATACTCCTTCCATTTCAATATTATTGCTTGCACAGTGCTCCTTGGGATGTTTAAAGCTTGGGAAATCTTTCTGTATTCAAATCTGGCTTTGAACTTCTCCACAACAGTATCTTGGACCTGCTTGGTATGTTCCTTGTTCTTCATGATGCTCTCTGTGCTTTCAACGAACCTCTGAGACTATCACAGAGCAGGTGCATTTATACGGAGACTTGATTACACACAGGTGGATTCTATTTATCATCATTAGTCATTTAGGTCAACATTGGATCATTCAGAGATCCTCACTGAACTTCTGGAGAGAGTTTGCTGCACTGAAAGTAAAGGGGCTGAATAATTTTGCTCGCCCAATTTGTCAGTTTTTAATTTGTTAAAAAAGTTTGAAATATCCAATAAATTTCGTTCCACTTCATGATTGTGTCCCACTTGTTGTTGCTTCTTCACAAAAAATTACAGTTTTAGATCATTATGTTTGAAGCCTGAAATATGCCAAAAGGTCGAAATGTTCAAGGGGGCCGAATACTTTCGCAAGGCACTATAGCTAGGCTCAACAAGTTCTTTCACCTGTTTTGCCTATGTTTAAGATCTGTTATCATAGCCCAAGCCTGTTTGTGTCCATCAGAAATTTAAGACAAAATTTACCGTAATTTGTTAAGTTTATGGGCGCACTGTATTTCTTTCATATGCTTACTAGCAACTGCAAGCCTGCTAGGTTTATTGTTGTTGTCACACTATTTTGGATATTTAGAAAGAGGTTAACCTAAGATAGTGTTGCTAGATACTTGTCTTAGTTTCTATGCTTTAACTATAGATAGCTATGTGCTGATATCTAGTAAATATATGTGGATTATTTCATTGTGAATTCTGTATAAATGCATTAACTTCATCCAGTAATGTAACACTGAGGGCCCTATTTTAACGATCTAAGCGCATGGCGTGAAGCGCATGGCCCAAGTGCGCTTTGGGCATGTCCAAATTCACTTTTGCTATTTTGACAGCGGATAAAAGGTTCCATGCGCCGGGCGCATGGTCTAAAAGGGTTGTACTAAGTGTCTTAATTCATGGGTGTGTTTTGGGCGTAACATGCAATAAACCAATCAGAGATTCATCTCCCATTCCCTTTAAGAGCCAGGCGCGTTTGTACCTTTCGCGCATTGCTATTATGACAGCGGATTTGCTCCGTAATATTTTTATTTGTAATCTTTTGCATGTTCATGTTTTTGGTCTGGCCTTAAGTATTTTGGGGTCAATAAAACATAAACAGCAAATACCAACGTTACAACTGAGAGCTTAAGTCTTTAAATTCACTCAGGATAGTTATGAAAGTCATCAGTAGTCGTCTAGCCATCACAATTTGGCCCTCCTCAAAGTTGATGTGTTAGAAGCATGAACAATGGACAAGCGTTACGGATTTGAGAAAATTTGACAAGGGCCAATTTGTGATGGCTGGAAGACTGGGTCAAAGCATCTCCAAAACTGCAGCTCTTGTAGGGTGTTCCCGGTCTGCAGTGTTCAGTACCTATCAAAAGTGGTCCAAGGAAGAACGGTGAACCGGCGAAAGGGTCAAGGGTGACCAAGGCTCATTGATGCATTGGGGAACGAAGGCTGACCCATGTGGTTTGATCCAAAAAACAAGCTATTGTAGCTAAAATTTAAAAAAAAATTGAATGAAGGTTATAGAAAGGTGTCAGACACAAACTACATTGCAGTTTGCTCCATATGGGGCTGCAGTTTTGACAGCAAAACAATATTAAGCAGGTGGTCATAATGTTATGCAACAGCTAACTTGAAGAATTTGCACAAATTATGAGAGTGAAATTAAGCACGGAGCACCATTATGTTAGGTAATGTAACAGGAGTCCCAAAGTGGGACTCCTGTTCCATATGAACTGAGATTGGACTCTACATATATAAGGTATATTTGTATTCATGTGTATATTTTGTGTTTCTTATATATGCCAGTGCATAGGCTATGTGGGTTTTTTGTTATACTATGTGTATGTAGCGCCTTCCTCTCTTTCACCTGGTACTGATTTGGGGACTGAGCTGGTCTAATCACTAATTACGTTCAGCTGGTTCGCTCAGTTTCTATATCAGTCCATGTGAAGGAGAGGAGGGCGCGGTTTATTATTATATTGTTACATCCGTGGAAGGAGGTCTGAGGGATGGTACATTTAAATACAAGTTGTGAAAAGTGAGTCAATGTTGTTTGGAAGTTTTATGCGTATGTTGTACATATATAGGGATGTGTGTTTTGTCCATGTCCACGCCGCGATAGAGCGTGTTTGTTAAAGATAAGCCATTATATAGGCATGTGTGTTTTGTCCGCGTCCACGCCACGATACAGCGTGTTTGTTAAACATAGCCATATGTACGTATCGTTGTGCTACTTGCTACAAGCGTACCCTGCACCTGTACATAGATTGTATCTTCCGGACCTGCTACAGTATATTAAATATAGCTAAACCAACCATTCATCTACCTGCCTGTGTCCTCTTCTCTACACTGAACACCATCCACGACCGTGACAGATAACCTCTCTGCTGTTTAATATTAAATAGTTATTAGTTAGATAATTAGATAGTTAGTTATTAGTTAGATAACCTCTCTGCTGTTTAATATTGTTAGATAACCTCTCTGCTGTTTAATATTGTTTATTCCATTTCTGCTTTCAGAACCAACATTACACACCACATATACACCCAACTAGCCAATGTTGCATTACTGTACTGTGCCATATTCAGAATTGATCATCTTGATTGATTATATATATTAACCACCTCAATCAGAATCATAGCTATCTGTTCCCTGACCAGCACCCAAGGGAGAGCACATAAAGAGCTTATAATCAGCAAACACATATACAGTCCTAAATTCCCTCAGAAACAAAGGCTGCTGCACTGTGGCAAATGTTGTTATCATAGTCAGGCTGGTTTGCCGTACAATAAGCTTCCTGTCTTTTAGAGAGACAAGATTGATTTCTAAGAAAAAAAATCAAGATAAGTTTATATCACAGCTTCCTGACTGGCTCTTCTGTATGTTTGTTTTTTAAGCAACAAACCTGTCAATCCATATTTCTTGATGTGTGTATGCAGGATCCTGATTGATGTGATCACCAGCAGATCAATAAATATATAATCCCTCTGAGGCATTTTTTTGCACGAATCAGAGAATAATATAAATTTAGTATTGCCCACATTCCTTTTAGGATTTCTGTATGTCAACATGGGCTGTCTTCAGATCTGACAGTTTGGCAATATCATACAAATAACATTCATTACCAGCATACAGGATTCAATACAAGGTTATAAAGAAAAGAGGTCCCAGTTTTTACCCTTGCAGAACACCTTTGGCAAGGACCTGTCACAGCTGACAAGAACACGTTAACACATTATTTTCTGTCTGTCAGCTTTTTCAAAGTATGTTTCATACTAGGGATGTGACAAAATTACAATTTCTCAAAATGTTTAAACTAGGGATGGGAGAAACAATTAATAATGCAATTAATCGCAATACTCATTTTGTACTCTAAATGCATGGGTATAGGAGTGACTTTAATATTGGGGGTGACATATTTTTTCAAATTGTTCTTATTATTGGGGGGGTACATTACTTGCCTCTAACATTGGGGGGAACATGTACTCCCCATCCTTCCTTTTTCCTACACTCTTGAATGTATGGGCATATTTGTATAGAACACATTTATCCGATGTTCTGATAAAAATGTATATTTTTTTCAATTTTCTTAAAGCACACACAGTGCCATCAGCATAACATAAAGTACTTTAATGCAGATTGTGTGTTCATCCCAGTCTCCAGGCTTTTAAACAGATACTTATGGGGAGATATATACGCAACGCAATATTGTCTTGCCTTAAATGCAGAATGTCAAGAATCATGAGAAAAACCACAGATATCATATCGGCACAAAAATATTGTGATAACACTTTAACATAATGTCCCATTTCTGGTTTTAAACATCCACTTTCGGTAAAACTATGATATTGTGTTATAATATCGATAATATGTAAATAAAACTAAATGTCAAGTGACATGCCATTTGTTGGTTGTGGCCGCACAAAATCACCAGTCGAATGACAAGTTATTGGAGTTAAAGCATAGCTAATGGAAGATGGAATTAGAACAGACAGTAAAAAAACTGTTACTTTATGAGAAACACAGGCTTCAGCATCACACAGTTAACTAAGCTTGTTATTTAGAAATAAGGAGTGGAAGAGCAAAAAGGTGACAAGTTTAAAAGTTTTGTATTTTTAATTAGCGATTGCTAGTGTTAGCTAGCATGCTCACAGCTCCTCTGTTTGATGGAATGATGACTACTACAGAAGCTATGTACTGAAATTAGAAGTTAAAATCATTAACAAGCTATTAATGTTAACCGTCTTGCTGAAGGCAAAAATGTATTTTCTTCACCTTGCTAGTCCACTTTCAGTTACTGGCCAGCGTTTTACTAGGCTACCAGCCAACGATAAGTACTATATTGAAATGATGTCCATACTGAATATGTTAATGATATTAGGAACAAATGAATGAAATACAATAAAAAGACACTACACTGCCTTTTCCATAATTGACTTGCTTTTATACAGTTTGAACCCATTCCTCCTAGAAAATTTCAAATTCCAAATCTGAAACGAACTCTGTGATGTCAATAACAGTTGGTACTGGACTGCCTAGATGTAGATTAAACTTTTTTAAACTCTTTTTTTCTTTCTAGATCTCTGTTTATTTCACTTTTCTCTCTTTCATATCAAAAGCCAACCCAGGTCATCTATCTCTTCTATACTTTTTCTATATTTATATGTCTAATTTTTTGTT
Organism: Umbra pygmaea; assembly: GCA_016801145.1. Taxonomy (NCBI): domain Eukaryota; kingdom Metazoa; phylum Chordata; class Actinopteri; order Esociformes; family Umbridae; genus Umbra; species Umbra pygmaea. Next base: position 2,794 of record JACXGM010024960.1, on the reverse strand, counting down.
TTTTTGCTTTTTTTTAACCTTTATTTAACCAGGTAAGTTGACTAAGAACAATTTCTTATTTACAGCAACGACCTGGGAGCAATTAGGGTAAAGTGTCTTGCCCAAGGACACAACAACATTTGGCTCAGTCGGGAATCGAACTGGCAACCTTCTGACTACAAGTCTGACTCCCTACCCAGTACCCACTGAGCCATCTGCGCCCCAAGTAATGAGTTACACCTGGAAATAGCGTACAGTAGGCTGAGCTTGACTTGACTTTCTTTAATTACCTAATGGTTTCATGGTGTTGGTCTTTCAGAAACCTGAGAAACAACAGCTCAAGATCTGTAGGTAAACATTTTTTTTTTAAAGGTGCTCTTTGTAGAATTAGATCCCTAACAACAGAACAAATTTCCCTTTCAAGTGACCAGCTTAAAAATGCTGTAAAAACTGTATTCCTTTATATTTAAATAAAAAAAATAAGGATATACTGTATATTATATGTTTTCCTACACTTAAAAAAGTATTGCCTTAAATGCTTAAATGTGATTCAATTCCATATTGTGGAAGTTCAACTCATCACATAATGCATCAAATCCAATTTTTTAAATACATATCATGATATACGTGTACTACAGCTTCTGTAAGTTGGTCAGTGAAAAAGAAAGTAGTTCTGTTTTCACTGTACGAATAGTAGAAATACTAACTTTAAGTAGGTTTAGATCCTATCATTAAGGATTAAATTGATTCTTCAAGTTCCTAGGCACACACATCGCAGAGGACCTCTCTTGGACCACCAACATCTACCACATGGTCAAGAATGCTCATCAGCAACTCCACTTCCTCACAATTCTCAGGAAAAACCACCTGGAGGAGACGCTGTTGATGTCCTTTAACCGCTGCTCCATCAAAAACATGCTGGCCTACTGCATATCCACGTGGTATACCAGCTGCTCAGCAGCGGATAGGAGGGCCCTCCACAGGGTCATTAACACCGCCCAAAAGATCACTGGCTGTGCCTTGCGCTCCAGGCAGGACATCTTGAGTTCTCGCTGCCTCACCAGATCTGCCAACATTCTAAGAGACCCCTCACATCCCGGACATCATTTGTTTGCACTGCTGCCCTCCGGGAAAAGTACTTAATGTCCATCAAATCTCAAACAAATAGACTCAAAAACAGTTTTTACCCCACTGCAATATGGACACTGAATACTGCCAGTCAACTTTACACCATCTGCAATAACTGGCACCACCTCACCAGGACTTAGGGACTGAGCCCTTCTGAGGTTCAAAGTGTATGCGTTGTAAGTACTCACCATCCACGCTACTTCATTGTTTATGTATACACTGGAAATTGTGGGTATGTGGGAGGAAGGCGGGGGGGTGAAAGACTGGACACTATATTGCTTTTATATTCCTTTTTTATGTTTTATTTCATTTATTTGCAAAAGCACCAAGACAAATGCCATCCAATTTCATTGTATCCTGTACAATGACAATAAAGAATTCTATTCTATTCTATGTAAATGGATATAGTTCATATTTCATTTGCCATTGTAAAAGAACTAGATTGCTGGTCTGCTGCAGTTTGCTGACTAAGGACGCCTGTTCAGCACAACAATAAGAATTAGGAATCACACACTGTCGTAGAAAAACGTCAACGTGGAGACACTTCTAATAATAGGGCTGGTCATGCTTTGTTCAACAGGAGTGCATTGTTTAGTTATATTAGACAGAAAATCTGTGAAAAGACTGAGATGTTCAGTGATTTTGTGAATCAACTGAAGTCCACTGAAATTACTTGAGACAATCATTAAACACCCAAAGTACAACAGAAAGTATTAAAAAATCAATGCCATTTTTTTGTTTAGTTCATTTTGAATTGTTGGTCAATTTTGGGAAACCACACGAGACTCTAAAGAAGGGGGTTCATTTAAAGGGACTTTACATTGAAACCGTGTATGTTCTTCAAGGAAAAGGAAATTTAAAATAAGATTTTGAAAACAGTTTGAAGGACTAAATATATATTATTATATCAGGTAAAACACTTAACTTAAGCATTGTTACTGATAGAACAAAATCCCTACAATCTTCCCTAGAAGATTATCTTTATTCACATCTGTTTATCTATATTCAAGCAAGAAAGTTTGTAAAGCCCCACAGGGGCATAAGGTGGTGTGACTGTTTGGCAAAACTTAAATAGTATTGAGAACTGTTCAACCCTATCTCCTGATAAAACATGACACTGTGGTGTAACTGTAGCAACAGAGTTATTTCATGGCTTCAATTACATTAGAGGTGTCTAACGTTAACTGTCAGTCAATCCTTCATGGATTGATGTCTAATTATGCCCTGTGGTGTATATCTTACCTTTCAGTTAAAACTTAGTGAAAGTGAAGCCAAAAGTTTTTATTTTTTTAAGAGCATGACTAAAGTTAGAATTACTGATGTTTAGGTATTCATTCAGAATGAGTAAGGGTTAAGGCTTTGGTAAAGGCTTTAAAACATTTAAAACTAAAGATATGGTCTTGAATTCTCGGCGTTGCCTTGGCAAGCTGCTCACATAGCCCCTAGTGGCTAATACTGTAAAACACATTACAAGGTCCCAAAGGAATATTGTCCAATGTAGAATTGGCTCCATCTCGTGTACTATGTAAGACAATGAACTTAGAGCCCTGACAGCATACCGACAGATTCCAGCTATATCTCTTTTCAGGTGATGATATGTAGTCATATTTTGTGTGTGTGTGTGTGTGTGTGTGTGTGTGTGTGTGTGTGTGTGTGTGTGTGTGTGTGTGTGTGTGTGTGTGTGTGT
>JACXGM010024959.1:0-15510 GCA_016801145.1 Umbra pygmaea | reverse complement strand
CTAAATGACTAATGATGATAAATAGAATCCACCTGTGTGTAATCAAGTCTCCGTATAAATGCACCTGCTCTGTGATAGTCTCAGAGGTCCGTTGAAAGCACAGAGAGCATCATGAAGAACAAGGAACACACCAGGCAGGTCCGAGATACTGTTGTGGAGAAGTTTAAAGCCGGATTTGGATACAAAAAGATTTCCCAAGCTTTAAACATACCAAGGAGCACTGTGCAAGCGATAATATTTAAATGGAAGGAGTATGAGACCACTGCAAATCTACCAAGACCCGGCCGTCCCTCTAAACTTTCAGCTCATACAAGGAGAAGACTGATCAGAGATGCAGCCAAGAGGCCCATGATCACGCTGGATGAACTGCAGAGATCTACAGCTGAGGTGGGCGAGTCTGTCCATAGGAAAACAATCAGTCATATACTGCACAAATCTGGCCTTTATGGAAGAGTGGCAAGAAGAAAGCCATTTCTGAAAGATATCCATAAAAAGTGTAGTTTAAAGTTTGCCACAAGCCACCTGGGAGACACACCAAACAAGATGATGGCTAAAATTGATGGGAAGATGGATGGAGCAAAATACAGGACCATTCTGGAAGAAAACTTGATGGAGTCTGCAAAAGACCTGAGACTGGGACGGAGATTTGTCTTCGAACAAGACAATGATCCAAAACATAAAGCAAAATCTACAATGAAATGGTTCACAAATAAACATATCCAGGTGTTAGAATGGTCAAGTCAAAGTCCAGACCTGAATCCAATTGAGAATCTGGAAAGAACTGAAAACTGCTGTTCCCAAACACTCTCCATCCAACTGAGCTCAAGCTGTTTTGCAAGGAGGAATGGGCAAACATTTCAGTCTCTCGATGTGCAAAACTGATAGAGACATACCCCAAGCGAATTACAGCTAGTAGTATTACAAAGTATTAACTTAATAACTTAATTTATAATAATAATTTTGCACGCCCAATTTTTTATTTGTTAAAAAAGTTTGAAATATCCAATAAATTTTGTTCCACTTCATGTTTGTGTCCCACTTTTTGTTGATTTTTCACAAACAATTACAGTTTCATATCTTTATGTTTGAAGCCTGAAATGTGGCAAAAGGTCAAAAAGTTCAAGGGGGCCGAACACTTTCGCAAGGCACTGTAGTAGCAAATATGGACGTTATTAGGAAGTCACCTCGTCTGCTGGGTCTCTACTGTCGCACGCACTCAGAAGAACAGACTTCTTAACGCGCTGTTGGAGGTTAATTAATCACGCGCTGGGAGAACACATTTAGTGATTCTACGTTGGCAAAAATGTTGCTGCAATTAGAATTTATATAAACATTATTAACACATTTCACTTTGCTTTTTGGCTTTCCATCATTAGACTTACTCACACGCTGTCTGTTAACGTTACGGATAGACTTCCGAACCTGACGAGTCAAAAAAGAGGAGTTCAATGGCTTTACGTCAGGGCTATGCCATTTGGGGAGGGGCCGCTCACTAATCCCCCTATATTTCTGAAAATCCTATACATGGTTGTGACCTGCACTTCGTTAGTGCTTTCTGAGTTTGTATTGAAATAGGAGGCTACTGCGGCCCGCTGTTCCTGAGCAGAGGCTGCACAGTTTGACCAGCGGGCAGCAGCCGCACACTAGGTGATGGTGTTGAGAACTTGGAATGTACAACTATTATTATCAGACCAGCCCTCGCGGCCTCGAAACACCTGCGGCCCACCATGCAGAGACAAAGCATCAAAGAGTCACCAGAGGCTCTATCCATAACAACTGTATAGTTCCGTACCGAAAGACTTCATTTGGTCAGTCTACTTTTTCATATAAAAGTGCAAAATTTTGGAATTCATTACCCACTGAATTTAAAACGATGACTGAGCTAAAAATGTTTACTTCTCGAGTTAAGTCTTGGATGAAATTGAAACAGGAATGTACCCATTTGTAAATAACTTGTTTGTGTATGTAAGTGATTTATTTGGTGTGTTTATAGGGATGATTTTAAGATGAAATAGCAAATGTTGTAAAGGCCCAAATAATGGACTGGAGTTGAAAATTAGCAATAGCTATAAACTCTTTTTGCATAGCATCAGTTACAGAATTGTCTTGTATTATGTTTAATTGCAATGTCCATGTCAAATAAATGATAAATAAATAAATAAAAGTCCTGACTCTCCCGATTGCCAATCCGCTACTGCCAAGCTGCTGTTTTGGCAAACGAATACTTTTTGACCCACAAAATTGTGTTCAGTGGGCCTCGGTTTGAAAGCCGGACAGTTGTATCATCAGCATCTTGTCCACCCCGGTTGTCAGCTGAGCAAGCCTCTAAAATCTCAGAAAACAGAGAGTGTTATTATTGTCATCGAATAGGACACTTGATTTCAGAATGCACTGGGTCCATATAACATCTGATATAATTTCAGGATGTTTTCGTGTTGGTGTGGTCCCTAAGCTAGCAGTGAAAGGAGTAGCACTGTTGTTATCTCCAGTACTAGAGGTAACAAAAAGCCCACAAGTAATTACCGCCGATGATACCTTAGTTCAAACTTATCCTCAAGTTTTCCCCGCTTGTGTGTTAACAAGGGCACAGTCTCGTCAGCTGGGGGATACTGTGGATTTATCTGACTCCATGTTGTGTTGTCAGTCACACCAAAGAGGTTGATTGAGTTGCAGAAAGAGGATGTTAGCCACAACAAGTGTTTCGAATCAATAGTACCGCTTAAGGAAGCAAAACAGAAAGAGACTGCATACTTTGTAGATATGGGTGTTTTAATGCGTAAGTGGACAGCGCATAAAACAGGTGAGGACTGGGATGCTGTTTGGCAGGTGGTTGTTCCTACACCATTAAGACAGCAAGTATTGTCACTGGCTCATGACCCTATATGGTCCGGACATTTAGGTCCTGTGTAGTGGGTTTGACATCCCACTCCCCTCCTGGGGAGAAGCACAAACGTAACAGGTGGCAGTTCTTTGGGGGCCGCACAGCCCTCCATGTGCTCGCCAGAGGTAGCCTGACTGCCATTAGGTACCAAGATGAGATTCTCAGACCCCTTGTGAGACCATATGCTGGTGCAGTTGGCCCTGGGTTCTTCCTAATGCAAGACAATGCTAGACCTCATGTGGCTGGAGTGTGTCAGCAGTTCCTGCAAGAGGAATGCATTGATGCTATGGACTGGCCCGCCCGTTCCCCAGACCTGAATCCGATTGAGCACATCTGGGACATCATGTCTCGCTCCATCCACCAACGCCACGTTGCACCACAGACTGTCCAGGATTTGGTGGATGCTTTAGTCCAGGTTTGGGAGGACATCCCTCAGGAGACTATCCGCCACCTCATCAGGAGCATGCCCAGGCTTTGTAGGGAGGTCATACGGGCACGTGGAGGTCACACACACTACTGAGCCTCATTTTGACTTGTTTTAAGGACATCAAAGTTGGATCAGCCTGTAGTGTGGTTTTCCACTTTGATTTTGAGTGTGACTCAATATCCAGACCTCCATGGGTTAATAAATTTGATTTCCATGGATAATGTTTGTGTGATTTTGTTGTCAGCACATTCAACTATGTAAAGTTTAAAGTATTTCATACGATTAGTTCATTCATTCCAGCCCTAAATCCCATGAAATACGTTCTGAGGGAACTATTTTGTAAAACCGAAATATGTTAAATATGAACGTAAGATTAAGTTTGTAGGGAACTAAATTGAACACTCGAATAACGTAAAATATGAACATATGAAAATCATGACGTAGTATGTTAATAGAGTGGTTTTTGCTAGGGCGGAGGTCGGGGATGGTGGACGGGCGTATAAATCCGCAACTGGCATGCCAGAGTTCGCAAGGTCAAATCCAAACCGGCACTTTGTGTGTGTGTTTTGTTCTACATTGCATGCGTCATGCATACAGACGATTGTTCGTTTTTTGTAATGTTAACCCTAACCTTAATCCTAACCTTAACCTCAGTAACGTCATATCTAACCTTACCGTTAGTATTGTCATGCCTAACCTTAACCGTTAGTAACCTCATGCCTAACCTTAACTGTGAATGTTGCAATATAATTTTGGACGCTATGGAATGTGTGGAATGTTCTCGCAAAAATCTGCTAAACGAAATGTACAGAGTCAACGTAATAGAATGACAAATATAGCCTAATAATGAAACATGCAGTTAAAACGTAAAATAAACTAAAAATGATGGCGTACAACGTAATTCAGGTTTTCAAAATAGTTTCCTGAGAACGTAATTTGGGAGAAATTCTGAGATGTACAGTTGATTCATTCAGATCTAGAATGTGTTATCTTAGTGTTCCCTTTATTTTTTTGAGCAGTGTACAAAATGTAATACATTTGCACAAGAAAAAGCTATATCTCAACATAGTAATGATAAAGAATTATGATAAAGTGAGTTATTTAAAAAAAGTACACTCCATTTTCATTTTATACAAAATAACTCTCATGTCACACCATATGACAATTTTAGGCACTAATACAACAAATTGGTAAATAAATTAAGAATCCAAAACAAAATCTAAAAGACCACATGTTTTTGGAAAAGCTAAGTATCAATCATTTTCCATATTTGAAGTTTATAAAAAAATGTAATGCTCATATGTCAACCAGCCATATACATATATATTTCTATCACTGATGTGGTCATTTTCTGAGGTAAGGTGGCCTATAGTTATCATGGGCTCTGCAAAGATGTTCAAATTAAAACAGATATTTTACTTGTTTAATACCATATAAAAATTATTTTCTCAACAGAGTATGCATAAGGCCAGACCCCTAATTTGGGGAAACATTCTCTTTGCTTCCTCTTTGGTTGGTTCCGATCGATCTCAGCCCCACTTCACTGTCTATCTCTTGTCCAATCTATGTCTTATTAGGAGAATTTGGAAAACACTTGAAGAAACTTAAATTCAGGCCTGATTTACATATGATTGTTCCTAGCTTCTTAATAATGCCAGAGACAAAAATACATTCACCAGCCACTTCATTAGGTACACCTTGCTAGTACCAGGTTGGACCCCCTTTTGCCTTCATGGCATGAATTCAACAAGGAGCTGGAAACCTTCCGCAGAGATTTTGGTCCATATTGACATTATTGTATCATGCAGTTGCTGCAGATTTGTTGGCTGCACATCCATGATGCAAATCTACAGTTCCACCTTATCCCAAAAGTGCTCAATTGGATTGAGACATGGTGACAGTGGAGGCCATTTGAGTACATCAAACTCATTGTTCAGGAAACCAGTTTGAGATTATGTGAACTTTGTGATGGCACATTATGCTGCTTGAAGTTAGATGTGTACACTGTGATCATAAAAATATAGAAATGGTCAGCAACAATACTGAGGTGTAGGCTGTGGCATTTAAACAATGCTCAATTGGTACTAAGGGGCCTAAAGTGTGTGAAGAAAATATCCCCCACACCATTACACCACCAGCCTGAACTTTTTATACAAGGCAGGAGGGATCCATACTTTCATGTTGCTTACAACAAGTTCTGACCCTACCATCAATGTCGCAGCAGAAATCGAGAGTCATCCGACCAGGCAACGTTTTTCCAATCTTCCAATTTGTGGGCCTGTGCAAATTGTAGACTCAGTGTTCTGTCTTCTGCTGCTGTAGGCTTATCGGCTTTATGGTTTGACATGTTGTGCTCTTCTGCATAACTTGTTTGTAACAAGTGGTTGTTTAAATTACTGTTGCCTTTCTATCAGCTAGAGCTAGCCAGGCAATTCTCCTTTGACGTCTGCCATCAACAAGGCTTTATTCTCACATAACTGCCGCTCACTGGATATTTTCTCTTTTTCTGACCATTCTCTGTAAGCCGTAAAGATGGTTGTGCAGGAAAATCCCAGTAGACCACTACTTTCTGAAATACTTAAACCAGCCCATCTGGCACAAACAACCATGCCACGTTTACAGTAACTTAAATCACATTTTCTTCCCCATTCTGATGCTTGCTTTGAACTTTAGCAAGATTGTCTTGACCATGCCTACAAGCCTAAATGCATTGTCTTGCTGCCACAGGATTGGCTGATTAGATATTTGAATTCAACATGTAGTTGAAAAGTACCTAATAAAGTGGAAGGTGTACATATAAAGCACTTCATGGTGACGGAAGTGAGAGCTTCAGGATGGTAGTTATTCAGAGTGCGACAACAGCCTCTGCAAGGGAGATGTCGGTGAATATTCTTGCCAGTTGGTCTACACACAATGAGAACACAACTGGAGATGCCATCTGATCCAGCAGCCTTGTGGGGCTTAACATTATAGAATACATATTAGGAACAGAATCAATCTTCGTCTCTGCTTTGGTCAAGTCTCAAACCTCCACCAGTCAATCTCCCCAGGTACTCCAGTGGACCTTCCGTTCCCCCTCCAGCACCCCCTCCCCTTTCCCCGTCTCATACAGCTTATGTGCACCACACTTTTTCAGCAAGCAGGGTCCAACTGCAGGCGCCAATTCCCCAATTCCCCACACAGTGAAATGATAGATAATAGAAAACTGCTTTGCATCGCAGAGGATATTTTTTAAGTGCTTGTGCCGCCCCCACATGACATAAGGGCTGCCCGGTTTGCCTGTGCCAAAAACCACTACTGCCTTCTCGCTACACAGACAACTCTGTTGTCTGTAACTGTCTTAAAATATGGTATCAATTCAGGTGTCACTTTCAGTCATGTTCTGCCTCTACTTTAATACCCATCTGCAGCAATCATCTTTTTCCTCCTTCTCAGGTAGATCCTGTCTTTCGTCTCTGGGAGAAAAATGGCATAGTGACCTTCAGGGACCTATTCATAGGCAATGTATTTGGCAGCTTCTTAGACTTATCCACCTCTCACAACTTACCCTGAACTCCTTTATTCAGGTATTTTCAGGGTTGGCACTCTCTCCAGCACCTTTGCCGACTTTCCCTCCCCACCCCCAAGCCAACCCTGGGAAGAGTTATTTAGACATAAACCACATCTAAAATCTCTAATTTCAAAACTGTATCAAAGTATTTTGTCATTTGATATGCAGACTAGCTCTAAAAACTCGTCTGCATGGGAGACTGAACTGGGAGCAGAATTCAGAGATGGTTTTTGGGAGAGAGCCATCAAGAGGATACGTACTTCTTCGTCATGTGCGCGCCTGAGTCTTATCCAGTTTAAAGTGGTACAGAGACTGCATTTCTCACAATCTAAATTATCAGAAATATTCCCAGAGGTTGATGACACCTGGGTTTTTCTACTGACTGCCTAGCTTGGTTCGCAAATTATTTGTCAGACAGATTTCAATGTGTCAAGTCAGAGGGCCTACTCTCCAGACCTCTGGCTGTCTCTATGGGTTCAATTCACGGGCCGACTCTATTTTCTGTATACATCAATGATGTTGCTCTTGCTGCAGGTGACTCTATGATTCACCTGTATGCAGATGACACCATTCTTTATACATCTGGCCCGATGTTGGACTCTGTGTTAAAAAACCTTAAAGTAAGCTTTAATAACATACAACATTCCTTCCGTTGCCTCCAACTACTTTTAAATCCTAGTAAAACGAAATGTATGCTCTTCAAACGATCACACATTGCACCTGCCTGCCCACCAAATATCACCACACTTGACGGGTCCATGCTGGAATATGTAGACCACTACAAATACCTAGGTATCTGGTTAGACGCTTCACTCTCTTTCCAGACCCACATCCACCAGCTCCAATCAAAAATGAAGTCCAGAATTAGCTTCCTATTTCATAATAAAGCCTCATTCACCTTTCCAGCCAAACTTGCCCTTGTTAAAGTGGCCATCCTTCCAATACTAGACTTTGGTGATGTAATTTACAGATCTGCATCAAACTCTCTACTTGGAAAATTAGATGTTGTGTACCACAGCGCCATCCGTTTTGTAACAAATGCTCCATATAACACCCACCACTGCAGTCTCTATACACTAATTGGCTGGTCTTCACTTTACACCCGGCGTCAAACACACTGGTATCATCTAATCTACAAGTGTCTCCTAGGCAACACCCCACCTTACCTAAGATCATTAATCTCTAGAGCAACACCCTCTCTCAATCTGCGTTCAAGCAGGTTTATAACTCTGGTTGCCACTAAACTCTGGTTGCCTCCTTTGGCCGTTTCTCCTTCCAATTCACAGCTGCTAATGATTGGAATTTTCTACAAAATTGAATCCATCGTCCCGCTAACAACCTTCAAAGCACTACTAACTAATCTACTGTCAGACCACTGCACATGTTAATCCCACCCAACCCTCTTCTGTCGTTATGCACTTTGCACAATCTGACCGGCATAGCTGTCTCTGTATATTTTGATACAATCCACCTCCCACAGTCCCGGTCATTATGCCACTTACCATAGTGTTATTTACGCACAGCCACTTTGTACCTCAACAATTGTACCCATCTACCTTCTTATAACTGTCTGTATTGTACAGCGCCAAGCGACTGGATTCACCAATCATCTACCTCCTTGTATCGACATCTGTTGCACTACAAATGCCTTATTGTTTGACCTGCACACTGTATTATTTATTGTACATTCACTGTTTTATTCTCTGTTTTTACTATTTATTATGCACTCCTTGTCTTGTAATTTATGTGTAACTTCTTGTTGTCTGTAGCTCAACGCTTTTATCTTGGCCAGGTCGCCGTCTCAAATGAGAAAATGTTCTCAACCTGGTTAAATAAAGGTTAAATAAAATAAATAAAATAAAACACCTGTGTCAAGTGTGGTGCAACTCCCTGTCATCTTAGCCATATGTTTGCCCTTTGTCCCAAACTTGAACATTTTTGGAATTCTATCTTCAATATCCTTCCAGACATTCTTCAAGTCCAATAAGAACCATGCCCCCTACTAGCTATTTTTGGTACTACACCAGTCCCACAGCTCCTGAATAGAAGACAAGCAGATGTTGTTGCCTTTGCTACTCTGATGGCAAGACGTAGGATTCTATTCTCCTGGAAATCCTCAGAGTCCCCTTCTGTTTCCCTATGGCTGAAGGAACCTATTTTCTTTCTAAAATTAGAGAAGGTGAAATTCACTCTCAGGGGGAATACTGATCACATTTTTAAATGCTGGAATTCTTTTATTACTTATTTTAAAGAGCTACAAACTCTTCCCTGATTGAAGTGTGCACTTTTTTAAAAACTTATTTATTTAGATGTTCACTTGATTTGGATTCTCGGTTGGTGCGTGTGTGTGTGCATGTGTGTATGTGGGACCTATTTTGGGGGGTGGGTGATGTAGGATTCTTTCATTTGTAAATTGTTTGGTAACATTGTTTAATCTTAATAAAAAACCTTGAATAAAAAAAAGAAAAACCTGGATCGAATTCCTTTATTAACGTTTATATGTGTAATTGTGTTGAAACACTGGCAAACTGCATTTGTAACTTCTAATGTATTTATCGATGTTAGTCCGTTTTTTATTTATTTAAAATCTTGACTACTGCAGATCTTTTGTAAATGATCCCCATGTAATAATGTCACTGAAGCTCCGGTCCGGATCCAGTGTTCCGGTTCTCCAGAGTTTTGAGAACGTCTACCTCAGTGGTTATTGGGGCTCACAAACAGGAGGCTATCACCTCATTAGGAAGGACATTTAAGTTCCCAGGGTCTAGAGAAGAGTGTGGGTTATTTTCGTTCTGTTTATGGGTGCTGCCAGTTACACGTTGATATAGTCTCTCTGTTAATCTTTATGAATGCCTATTAGTGAATGCCGCATCACAAAGTGGTTTCCTTATTTCTACAGTATAAGTAGATTGTGCCAGCACTGCTGAGAATCTTTTGCCTGTTTTCTGTTTGGATCCTGTTCGCGGATTCTACAATTAAAACCCTTGTGTGAATCTCAACCTGCTCCTGTCTCCTATTCTACGCACCACGTAACAGATAATGTTGTCCTAATCATCATTTGATCAGATGAAGCTGACTGCAGATGAGAACATCCACTGACATGGGGGTTTCTTCCATGCTAAATTCTTTATATTTTTATTTCTGTTTATTGATCCTAAAGTAAACTAATTCATGTTTGTAATTTAAAAAAATTATCTGAGATTATTGCCCCACAGATCAATTCAGTTTTAGGATTTAAACAGTTTCTGCCTGACTTGGGATTTGATCCATGAACTACAAATGTGTCAGTCTAACCTACTCAGCTATTCAGTCGTTTGTCAAATTTGGGGAGTTCAATCAGTATCTGAAACCCCATATTTATTTATGAACAGCAGGGGGCAGTAGTGAGTTCAAATCTTCAAGAAATCAAATGTTTTTCGACCCAATTTTATGAAAGCCTCAAATGCTTAAGACAGCCTTGTTTTCCCATCACTAATGCTAGCAACACTATGCAGATTGCTCTATAAAAAACTTTAGCTCATGCTGTGAGACATGCTATGGAAAAAAATTCAGTATGGTGTGTTTTATCCAAAAATAGTCTCATAAATGTCTCATAAATCTATGATTTTGTGTTGCTGGCTATTCGGCCTCTGGTCTGGAGAATATTGGATAAAACACACCATAGTGAATATTTGGTTCACCAACTACTTTTCTGACAAAGTTCAACATGTTCAATCTCAGGGTCTGTTTTCTGGACCTAAGGATGTCTGTATGGGGGTGCCACAGGGTTCTACTCTTAGGCTGACACTATTCTCTGTGTATATCAATGATGTCGCTCTTGCCACTGGTGACTCTCAGATCAAATTCTATGCAGATGACAACATTCTACATTTATCCTACATTGGACTCTGCTGAGATGACATTCAACATGCCTTCTGTGGCCTTCAACTGCTCCTTAGTTCCAGCAAAACTAAATGCATGCTATTCAACTGCACACTATTCTTATCCGCCAGCCTGACTAGCATCCCTACAGTGGATGGGTCTAAACTAGAATACATAGACACCTTCCAATACCTAGGTGTCTGGTTAGATTGTACACTTTCACTCCAACCCCTAACCTGTGCTCAAGTAGGTACTCCCTAGTCACCCCAAAAGCCCATAACTCCTTTAGCCAAAACTCCTTCCAGTTCACAGCAGCTTACAACTGGAACAAACAAAAAAAAACATGTGAATACCATCTCTCTCACCTCGTTTAAATCACAAGTATCAGAGCTTCTGTCTGACCAATGAAAATGCTGACCCTCCCCTCTCACATGCACACTACCTCTGCCCTTTTGATTTAGTGCTTTAATATTGCCCATGGTACCTTTGAACGCAATGATCTGCATGGTCACTGATTTTTTGTTTGTCATTTGCACAATATCTATTTGCACAGTTATGCTCAAATGTTAATTTCTCCATTTTATTTGCCTTGACACTTTAACATTCCAATTGATCTACCTCTCTAATTCTGTTGCACTGATTGTACATTTACTTACATTGTTTACTCTGAAAATCTGCACCTTGTATTTTTATTCCCTTGTGTAACTGATGTGTAATTTGTGTAATTCACGTGTATCTTCATGTCATGCACCGTTTCACTTATATCTTGACCAGGTTGCTGTTTCAAATGAGAAAATGTTCTCAACATACCTACACCTGGTTAAATGAAGGTTAAATAAAAAAGAAATAAAATAATCAATAGCATGTCTCACTACACAGTCTATAGTTTTGTTATGACAATATATTTAATACAATTGTGTGTAAAGCATATATTTTAAAAAACAATGCTATCAAATTCTCTTAGTATTTCCTTAAACCCACATTAGAATTTGATTTAATAAAAAAGAATTCACTAGCTTCACAATGAATTTACAACGATTATTAAATGCATTGGAATGAAAAAAAGGAAATGCGCCTTCGTTTTGACAGCATAATATCCATAGACAGTATATGTGAATGGACGATCAGACTGAGCAATGTGTCTGAACATTTTAATTCTTCTCGTAGCTTTGCCAAGAGAAATCTGAATCATTCTGAATCTTGCCTCTTGCAGAGAAAGGAAAGCATGAGTAGGAGTTGTCCATGAGCGTAGGAGCAGGAGCAACTTTTGGTAAGTATTCTGATTAATTATTTTGTAATTTTGACTGTATGCCTCCACGTCCCCCGATTTCCTGCGAGCTTCCCCTGGACTTTACGGTATTTTCTCTACTGTACTGCAGTAAATTGCGTGGTTATGACACAATAGTTAGCGTATTTTCACAAAAACGGCTGTTACGGGGTCATAACGCAGGGCTCTAATGTTTTGATGACAGCCAAGAGTGACATCCACCCGTCAGGAGGTCAAAGGGGGGGCGGGTTAGATGGGTCGCAGGAATGGAGGTGTTTCATTAATAATAATTATTAGTGTTTTGGTTGTTGTTATTAATAATTGCTCAGACTTGCAGAAGAATTTCCACATTTGAAACAGTTCGGCTCAAGCCTAGCCATTATCAGGGTCATGATTGAGGACAATGTCCCATCCAGAGACAAGCTGTTTTGTGTTGACGTTTTGTTCAAACCAACCATCGAAAATACCCTCTCGGCATCAGCATCAAAATTTGGAAGCACTAAAAACAAGGCTGCGATCTTTGAGAGCCTCCGAAAATGGTTCAAGACAGTAGGGCTGCAAAATTATTAAAAATTCTATCATGATCACGAAAATCCACGTGATCGACCTTCAAAGACCCCCGACGCTCTAGAACAGGGGTGGGCAATTATTTTTGCTTGAGGGCCACATTGAGCTTTTGAAACCAAATGAAGGGCTGCATTTTATAGCGATGCATGAAAAATAGGAAATGTTATTTCATTAAATTTACTGTTTAAATTTGCAGATGGGGGCGCAGATGGCTCAGTGGGTAGGGAGTCAGACTTGTACTCAGAAGGTTGCCAGTTTGATTCCCGACTGAGCCAAATGTCGTTGAGTCCTTGGGCAAGACACTTTACCCTAATTGCTCCCAGGTCGTTCCTGTAGATAAGAAATTGTTCTTAGTCAACTTATCTGGTTAAATTAAATTAAAATCGACCCCGCCCCCTACACAGTTATGTAAATATCATACAGAAAGTAAATGTTTTGTTTTGTAAAACCTTGTTTGACTGTAATGTTTTTAGTTCACCAAAATATAGTCAGTGAAAAGTACCCAACTTTGAGACGCGATATCTACGGCTTGTCATTAATCCACATGGACAAACCACTTCCCATTAATTGCATTGGCAATATTTTATCAGCAGAACCCCCTCTTACCAACCATATTGGTACCATGTTGGTATTGCTCAGGATGATATCCTACATCATTGCAGAGTTGCTATTTTGTCAGTTTCACATCCTACTTCCTGTCTGTAATGTGTTTGGTAAAATAGGCAAAAGTCAAAAAAACATGACCGATTTCGAGGCGCGATAGCTGTCGGCTCTGATAAACCCACATGGATAAGCTAACAACTTGAGTAAAAGTACTTTTCTGAGTAACTCTGCGTTCACAAATTTTGGAAGTCCCTACTTAAGACCAAATTGATCAGGAAAAGGGAGTTCATACACAAACAAGTTATCATTGTTTGTATCAAACAAATGGTGAATTTGGAGATCATGACTTAGGCCTACTCTGTGCTCAAATAGAGCTCAACAGTCCCGCCCCTCGTCCGAGAGAGCTTGGGTTCCGGAAGTAAATTTCCCATTCATTTCTCCCGTTGACTTGTGGAAAAGTCTGTATATAAAGAGTTTTAGACCATGCCTTAGGCTAACCAGCTACGACATGACTCATAAGCATACAAAACATAATTTCGAGTGAAAAAATCAACCGCAAATCCGAAAAAAGTCTAAGGTACAAGACTGTGTACATATTTTTTAGTCCGAGCAAAGGAACTACTCATCCCATAAAACATTGCGAGTGTTATCTTTCCACCTTTACATTACTTTAAATTACCTAACTTCACTTATACAATGTCATCCTTGAAATATGATATAATCTACAGCTCAGTAAACGTATTTACAGTTCTCTTACTATCCATAATGTTTGCTACAACACAGGCGTACCACTCGGGCGATTATTACAGAAAGAAACAGTAGAACAACATGAAACTCCCCCCAGTGGGACTCAAGGACATGTACAATAAGAATCTGATAGAGTTTGCAGAAAACAATTGGATTTTAGTTTTTATGAATTTATCAAATATGCCTATGTAGCACGGTAAACATTATTGGTCATGAATTTGGCAGGCAATTATTACAGAATGAAAGAGTAGAACAACATGAAACTCCCCCAGTCGTACTCAAGGACATGTAGAATAAGAATCTGGTAGTTTGCAGAAAACAATTTGATTTGATTTTTTTATGAATTTATCAAATATGCCTATATGGCAAGGTAAACAGTAGGCTATTGGTCATGACTTTGGCATGCAATTATTACAGAATGAAAAAGTAGAACAACATGAAACTCCCCCCAGTGGGACTCAGGGACATGTGGAATAAGAATCTTGTAGAGTTTGCAGAAAACAATTAGATTTTTTTTTAATGAATTTATCAAACATACCTATATAGCAAGGTAAACAGTATTGGTCATGACTATATCCCATAGCATAGCTGCCAACTCTCAAGCATACCCGTGAGACACACGCATTTGATTGGTTTTCACATTGATTGCTGTGTGAGCGTGTGAAACTAATCAAATGCGTGTGTCTCGCGGAGAGTTGGCAGCTCCGCTTTACTGTACGTACATATGTATGGAACGCCGATGGGTCTAAAACGTTTAGTTTAGCGTCCGCGTTAACACGTCAAATTCATACCTCTTAACACGTATATTTTGAACGTCTTAACGCGTTTGTACGTCTTAAGACGTCCAAAAAATATACCTGTTAACACGAACTAAATGTGGGTGCTACCACTTCTTCGTTTTATGAGGGGTAAATTGTAGCTTGTATCATTTCATTTCTATCAGGCTTATTCGACACTAGATGGCAGTATTAGACCACAAAAAGCCACCTCGATTTAATTCAACTTCTGTCAGATAGCTGATAGACCGTTACAGCTAGCCTACAATATTTCATTAGTATAAGTTTGGTATTTGTTATTTAACCTTCAAATTTCCTTTTTGACACTATGGCTCCATCGTTTGTAAGGGCTGCATGGGTTTACTTATGGCCCATAAGAAGGAAATAATGTTTCACTGTCACCAGGATTATATTTCCTGTTTCATGTCCAAAGTGCAAGGGGGGTCCAGAATTCCTTCAGTAGGCTTATTGTCCCAATGATTAAAACATTCCTATTCTATTAGCATAAAGAAAATTAGTGAAAGTTTTCTCCTCCTGCATGGAACATGGCTGGGTAGAGGTCAAGTTTCTTGTGCAATATCGCTCAAACATTCTGGTGGATATGCAAATAATTTTTAAGCATGTTCATTTTATTCTATTTAATATGATTCTGCAATGAATTTAGAGGAAAACATTCATTATTATTTTTAAACCTAGGTACATCATCATATCTTGTATGCATATCTGCAAGGTGCAGGTATTAAATGTGTGATTCTGTGTAATTGAATTATTAATAGAATCATTAATTTAAAGGGGCGTGTTCAAAATAACAGTAGTGTGGACTTTAAGCAG
>JACXGM010024958.1:0-15511 GCA_016801145.1 Umbra pygmaea | reverse complement strand
TTAAACGCAAGCTTGATAATATATACCAAAACTAGTGTTTTTTTCGCCAGTGAGAATGGGCTATTCAGACAAGAAAAAATCACTTAAATGTATAGGCCAGTTTGAATATTGAAATAGCCTATAGCTACGTTGGGTTTTTTGAGTATGCACTAACATTAATGCGGGTACTCCACTTAGGCAATAGCTGGTTTTATATAATAAGCACGTGGGGGGTTGGGTGTAAAAAAATGTGGTTTTGTTTAACATTTGTGTTGGGTGTTTAACATTTGTAACACATTGAATAGCTGAGTGGCCATCAATGCAGGTCTGGGCGAGGGGAGATTACGTGTCACCTTTACAAAAATGATCGGGTGCGCGCTTTATGCGCTAAAATACGGTAGCTTTCAACTTGGGGCGATGAAATCACGATGCAACCTCTACATCGAGATGTCTGTCAGCCATCGCCGATGGACGATGGCATCATCTATCGGCCCAACCCTAGTTGAAACCAGGGAATTTATGGATAAAACATTTTTTTCTTTTCTTTTGTATTTAGGAAGGCATTTGATATTTGCGATGGTACCTACATCCTCCAGGGAATTTAGGCCATCTAGAAAAAATAATGAACTCATTTGCTCTTAAAAGTGCCAATTCAATGTGAAGTGCCCTCACGTTCACAACATGGCTTAAAACTGTAATCAATACCCTCCGAACGAACAGAGTATTTGGGCCACTGAACTGGAGGGTAGCTTATTATACGCTGCCACTACCTTTTGTTAACCGGTCAGGTCCGGTGACAGAGAACGACACACAACCTTTCTTAGAAAACTACAAAATTCTTTATTTAACAGAATTTCATATGACAATGAGGCATACAGGGCACAGTTCACTATACCGAGTCTGGGACTCTGTAGTTACAAACCAAATGGGGAACCCCTACGTTAACTGTATACACTCGGTGAATCACACGCCACACTGCAAGGCAACTATCACACCACAATCAATTGGCACACTGGGTATCACTTCAAACTGACACTCCACATTTCAAGGTCACTCCGCTTCACATCGCACACAAGAAGACTTTTCAGTGATAATGCTTCAAACCACCCTTAACTGGTGTATGAAATGACAAAAAAAGCAAACATTTTAGGATATTCCTCAGCACAAAATGAGCATTTCAGTATGTATAGGTCATGTAAGAAAACAGAAATGCATATGGTGTCGTTTAGAAATTAGCAGTTTACTCCCACCTACAATCCTCTCCCCGGCACAGTTCCCTATTTCCTGTTTACCCCACTGATTATTTGTCCTTTAAAAGGCTAACATATACAATCAAACAGAACATAAAAATGGTTGGATCAAAATAAGTACTTAACTCGCCCTCTCGGTGAGACCCTTCCCCAGGGTCTGGGCTTGGTTGTCGTGCCAACCAAGCTGCTTTTTTTCTACCTGCCGGGGATTCGCTGGCAGGACGCAGGTATGAGGTCAGTGCACTGAGAGCTCCAATATCAAGGCTGAGAATTGAAAGGCGGCACTCCTAAGCTCCGCGTCCCTCTCTCCCACTTCTCCCTGCCTACTTGCATCTGTCACTTTCCTCACTATCTTCATCGCCGGCAGCCCTAAGCGACTGCGAACGGCTACCACCTCCCTCCAAGGTTGAGTTCCTGTCGCGCAAAGATCAGCAATATACAGTCCATTACAGCCTTCCTTGTCGTAGTTCCGGGCTAACACAGTTGGGATAGCCCCCAGGCTATTGCGCCCCGCTCCCAGACACCCCTACTTGCCTCTCGGCTCTGGCTTTTATCAGAGTCCCAGCCAGACACCTGCAATTACTTTGATTGGCTCCCGCAGGTGCAACCACTTAGCTTGTCTCCAACCAACCTCTAACAAGTTTATCACAAACAGAATTTTTTTTCACACTGGCAGATGAAAATCTACCAGTCACTCAGAATATTTAGCCGATATGTTTATCAGTGACAAGTCAGTCATTTGTCCTAAAATAAACTGTAGTTATGATCCTCTTAAAAAGATGGTCAAAGTCAATTCAGAGAGAAAAGCCACCAAGTTCCTTGTCCATGATCTAAATGAGTTAGTTGTCAGAGCAGTGTGTCCAGACCTTTGTGTCAGAAGATCTGATATTCTGTGTCTATGCTGATGGGATGGAGCCTGTGGTGCAACAGGAGAATACTTTTTCCCAGTTCTGACTGGAGTTTCGGTTGAGACAGGATGGGTGGAACATAAGGGGAAAAGATAAGGTGATGGGGAGAATTTCATCTGGGTTGTTGATTCAGTCCAGTTCTCTTTGACCCTGCCTTGTCGGCAACTCCTCAGCAGGCGAGTGATGGCCGGGGATGCTTACATGTTTCCTTCAAGCACATGTTGACAAGCCGTTGAATTCTCAACACACTGCTAGTTCAACATGGAAGCCTTTAGTCAGTACATGCAAGGAAGTGGCAAGGTAATCTAGCCGGAATTGTACTCTGTAACAGTTGCGCCACTCTGCGATGGGGCTCCAGGCATAGTCGGAAATCTTGTGACCAGAACCAAACTGTGGCCAATGCGAAGTTGGCAGCCCACAATGCCGCATGGGTTATGGGATCAGACAGTCACCAGAATTATGAGTGACATCATTGATATAATGTTGTTGCTGTACTGTCCCTGTATTGTTCTTGTGTTTCACATTTTTTTTAAACAAATAATAAAAAAGATGTGCAATTCTCCCCGCCTGGACAAATAAATATATATTTAGTTTATATTTCAGTTATCAAAAGACTTCTGAAGAAACGCAATAACCATTCTCAACATAGAGGACCTAAATGGCCCACATTTGCTGTTATTTCAGGCTGGTTTAATCCCAGTACCATCAAGGTGACATCTTTGTCTTTCTGTCTGGAATGTCATAATGAGATCATCTAGGTTCAGTGCTTTCCGGTGTTTGTAAATGTACAATTTTGAGCTTATTGTTGTACATATGAAATTATGATAATTTAATTTCAGGCGGCTACAAGAGAGGGAGAGAATTGGTGAACTTGGATCACCTGAGGTCTGGGGCTATTCACCTAGAGTAATGGCACCAGAGTAAGTTATTCATATTAATCTGATCTAACTACATGCAAAGGAGTTGGGTGTCACAGACAAATTTGATGAATGAAGTATGTTTGTATAATTAATTTTCCTTTCTTTATTAAGCTCTGATGAACATACACCAGTGGAACAGGATGTGAAAAACAGCAGCTCAGATTCAAGTTCATCGGGTATGTTGAACTAACCTAGTCTTTCTTATAACATTTCTGTCCTTTAGCTTGCTTACATCTGGTCTTTAAATTGTTTTCTTCTGGGATGTGCTACCAGTTATTGTTATAAGTTACAAAATTTTAAACCAGGCTTACTGTATTTTGTAATTTTTTTTACAGATGATAAAAAGAGAAAAAGGAAGAAAAAGAAATCCAAAAAAAAGAAAAACAAGAAACACTTAGAGGACAGCGAGTCAGAGTCAGACTCTGGTGGTAAGAAATTTAGATTTTATTAAATAATACATAAAATGAAATTACAAAGACTGTATTTAATTACAGAGCTTATAAAATTTTGTTGTCTTCTAGATGATGATGTGAAAAAAAAGAAAAAGAGGAAAAAAGGAAAAAAGTAAGTTCACTTGCATCTAGATTATTTTAGTCAACCAGCTTTTTAACTACTTTGCAGCTTTGAAGCAAACATACTTTATGTAAAATATATAAAATAATTTGTTTATGCTCCAAAACCAACTTTATATAAGGTTTTAAACAAGTTTCCCCAGGCCTCCAGCACAAGGCAACACAAATTGGCATAGCACTGCCCGGGATTTGGGTTAGATAAATCAGATTATTTATTATGTCCTGTCCACTCAAGCTACTCCTTGTGTGCATATCGGGCGCCTGTAAATTAAATGGCGGAAATATAGTTTGTGAGGCTAATCATCCCATACCAGATCTGACTAAAGGCATCTATGTTGGATGAGCAGTGGGGAAAAATGTTCGCTGGGTGACACGTGATTGGATGAACCATGTGCACGCCCCTCGCCATCCTGCATCTGTCCAATGAGTTAAAGAGCTGCTGACAAGGCAGGGTTAGTGGGAATTAGGACGGGGGGGATAAAATATGTCGTAATTATAACACTAAAATAATGACTCAGTACATTGCATGCATATACAGTCGAATGCAAAAGTTTAGGCACCCCTGACAATTTCCATGATTATCTTTTCTAAATAATTGGGTGTTTGGTTTAGCATATTCATTGTGATGGAGGACACAGTAATATCTCAGTAGTGAAAAGAGGTTTATTGGATGCACAGAAAATGTGCAATATGCATCAAAACAAAATTAGACAGGTGCATAAATTTGGGCACCCCAACAGAAATATCACATCAAATATTAAGTTGAGCCTCCTTTAGCAGAAACAACATCCTCTAGACACTTTCTATAGCCAGTAATGAGTGTCTGGATTCTGGAGGAAGGTATTTTGGACCATTCTTCCTTGCAAAATATCTCCAGTTCAGTTAGGTTTGATGGTTGCCAAGCATTTATGGCCCGCTTCAAATCACCCCACAGATTTTCAATGATATTCAGGTCTGGGGACATTCCAGAACATTGTAATTTGCATAAATGCCAAAGTAGATTTTGAGCAGTGTTTTGGGTTAATGTCTTGTTGAAATATCCAGCCCCGGCATATCTTCAACATTGTGACTGATTCCTCTACATTATTCTTGAGTATCTGTTGATATTGAGTGGAATCCATGCAACCCTCAACTTTAACAAAATTCCCAGTTTCAGCACTGGCCACACAACCTCACAGCATGATGGAACCTCCACCAAATTTTACTGTGGATAGCAATTGTTTATCTTGGAACGCTGTGTTGTTTTGCCTCCATGCATAACGCCCCTTGTTATGACCAAATAACTCAACATCTTTGTTTCATCAGTCCACAGCACCATCTTCCAAAATGAAGTTGGCTTGTTCAAATGTGCCGTTTGCATACCTCAAGCGACTCTGTTTGTGGTGCGTGTGCAGAAAAGGCTTCTTCCGCATCACTCCTTGTGCAAAGTGCAGCTTCTCCTTGTGCAAAGTGCGCTGAATTGTTGAACGATTAACAGTGACACCATCTGCAGCAAGATGATGTTTTAGGTCTTTGGAGGTGTTCTGTGGGCTGTTTTTGACCGTTCTCACCATCCTTTGCCTCTCTGATATTTTTCTTGGCCTGCAACTTCTGGCCTTAACAAGAACTGTGCCTGTGGTCTTCCATTTCCTCACTATGTTCTTAAATCTCTGCAATAGCTTTTTGTAGCCTTTCTCTAAACCATAATGTTGAATAATCTTTGTTTTCATGTCATTTGAGAGTTGTTTTGAGGCCCCCATTTTGCCACTCTTCAGAGAAGAGTCAAAGAGAACAACTTTAAATACCTTTTCTCATGATTGCATGCACCTGTCTATGAAGTTCAAGGCTTAATGAGCTCACAAAACCAATTGTGTGTTACAATTAATCAGTGCTAGGTAGTTACAGGTATTCAAATCAACAAAATGACATGGGTGCCCAAATATATGCACCTGTCTAATTTCATTTTGATGTAAATTGCACTTTTTCTGTTAATCCAATGAACCATTACTACTGATCCAAACACCCAATTATTTATAAATGAAAATCATTAATATTGTCAGGGCTGCCTAAACGTTTGCGTACGACTGTATGTTACAATTACTTTTACCTACCATGCTTTGGTCTTTCCTGATAGATCAAAGAAGTCCAAGAAGAAGAAGGCAAAGAAGAGCCACAGGCAGTCAGTTAGTGACTCAAGCAGCGAAGGGTCCGAAGAGGAGGATGCCAACGGGGATCAGTGGGTGGAGAGGACCTGCATTGATGAACACATGGTGGGCCCTGAAGCCCCGCTCACACACCTGTCTCAGGATGACAAACCCCTCGAGTGAGTGTTACATTCAAGGATCCGTCTCTTTTCCGCGGTTGCGGTTTTTAGCTTATCTACGTTACGGAAACATTCATTTAAATTCCTCCCAGTTCTAGCACATTGTAATAACCTTACTTCAACATTGTAATTTAGTCCTAGACAACATTACAATGTTGTCTAGGACTACATTACAATGTAGTGTAGTCCTAGACAATTTAATCTTGGATAATTTTTTTGGGATATTTCATGTCTTCAACTCTTGACAGTAATTCCAAACATTTTAGATATGTAGCATTAAAAGTTAAACAAGTTGTGTTCATAAGTGCCCTCAGTAGACATTGCTTATTTTGCTTTTACCACTTGCTTTTAATGCTTGTTGTGACATTACCAGACTATATTCAGTTTTTAAAATACCTCTAATCTTTATTAGTAATTATTTGTCATGAATGGAAAAGTGATTTAAATACTTTCCCCCTGCAGTTTTGGTCATGCACTGCTACCAGGTGAGGGTGCTGCCATGGCAGAGTATGTGAAAGCAGGCAAGCGTATCCCAAGAAGAGGTGAAATCGGTTTGACCAGCGATGAAATCGCAACATTTGAGATGTCTGGCTTCGTTATGAGCGGTAGCAGGTACATTAATATTCTTTACATTTGGAATCTTTCACTTCTCATTTAATTTGCAGATTTTAAACCTTCTTTCGTTTTATTCCAAACCCCAGACATCGCCGTATGGAGGCCGTGCGTCTGAGAAAGGAAAACCAGATCTACAGTGCAGATGAAAAGAGAGCCCTTGCTTCCTTCAACCAGGAGGAACGAAGAAAGAGGGAGAGCAAAATTCTGTCAAGTTTCAGAGAAATGGTGTACAGGAAGACTAAAGGCAAGGAGGAGAAATGAATGTTTTGTTCCTGTCAGAACTTTCAGCATTGGACATCTTTTTCCCGAACAGCCCCTTTCATTGTTTTTATTTTAAAACAGTTTTTTTTGATTTCATAATGCCTTTTTGTCAAAGATTTAGAAATGGGGTCTATTTGTGAAACAACTCTGACACAATGTAAAAGTTTAATGTCGAAAGTAGTCAATCAACTATCGGAAAGTGCTTGTTTTTCTAGGTCTGAAAGTCAAAGGTGAGCACTAAAATAAACTTTGCAACTTGTACATTGCATAGATTTAAAGGTCCACTTAATTAGACATTTTGTATTGTGCTATTTTCTTAGGGTAAATAACATTGTGCATCCCAAACATTAATGAAATACAATCTATCCCTGTCTTTTATTAGTCTACTGTTTTGTTGTGCATGCATACGATGTTGGGTACTCACATGTTCAAAAATAATATTTTTTAAGGCTTTATTTTAATACAGACATTAAGTGGTTCAAAATTGTTAGATTTTCTTTCTGAAATGGGTTATTATCTAATGCCTTTATAAATGTGGCTCATTTTGATCTAAATATGTGAGTATTGATGCCAAGGAATTGTGCATTTATTAAACGGGCATTGGCCTCAAATAGTCTCTCTAGAGGGCAAGAATTGTAATTATTTGTCATATGGTGTTTCAGAAACAAAAGAGATGAGGAATTGTTGTGCACAGGGATGCTGACGGGGGGATAACTGGGATGGTCGTCCCAGGCCCAGTCCTGAAAGGGGCCCAAATTTTGTTTTTCTCTTTTTTTTGCGGGGTGCCATAAATGTGGAGTTGTTTCCTGGGCCCGGAGATTCCGGTCTGCACTCTGGTTGTACGCAAGCTGTCAACATTAGGTTGAGGTGTAATTAGTTGCAGCTCAAATGTAGGCAGAGCATTAGTACAGAACCCAAAATCTGCTTCTTCCCACACTTGTAATACAGGAGACTGAAACTCATGGCCACATTGAGCGTCTCATATTCGCATACATTTATACTTGGTCTTGACTTGATTGGAAATTCTTCACCATAGCAAATATCTGTTGACTAACATCCAAATAACGTTAGCAAAATGAACGGGAGTTGGATTTCTTCTGAAAATAACCTAGTACAGCCCACTCTACTAATCACTTATTTTGCGTAAACATTGTGTAGACACTAGACACAGTCTCTTACCAGGAGGCATTAACTATACATTTGTATAATCCCCACATAAAAGTATGTTAGATAAGTGGAGCTATACATATTATTAATTAGCTTACAACATTGCTAAACTTGAAGCAATTTTAGTGCAGCTCTGTGTAAGGTTGTAGGGATAGCATACATGCAAACTTTCATGAACTGTAAATGTGCAACGCTGGAGCTAGTTCATGGATGAGCTGTGGTTTTACTGCTAGTGAGAACTGGCCTACGCACCGCAGAGTTTTATTTATTTAACCAGGTAAGTTGACGGTGAACAACTGTTTATATTATTAATTGTATTTTTACAAAGTACAGGAAACAACAAAAGCAATTAAAAAGCAAAAAGAAAGCTACACAATCACTTAAAATAAACAGTAACAAAATGTTATTAGAGTAAATGTCTAAAATGTTCTAATGGCACCAGTTCCTCTAATTTAAAGTACATTGTAATTAATTCCATATGTGACCCAATTCAGTGGAGAGCTTAGGGATCTCCAGCGATAGGCAAACCCTGAGCTTGAGTATGATAGCTGGTCAATCTAAGAGTTAAAAGTGAATTAATCATTGGTGTTAGCTTGTGTGAAGAGCGTTATAACCAAAAAGTGCTAAATGCATTTCTCTGCAAGATTTTAAAGATCAACATTTTACTTTCTGGTAAAGGATGTAATGATGTGTACTTAACCTGTCTCCTCTAATAACATGAATGGCACTACATATAAAGTATTGAGAGGTTTTAGAACAGATGCAGAGACATATAGATGGTGTCCCCATAATCAATGCCATGTGAAAAAAGTAGATTCAACAATTTGTTTTTTATTATTTAGTGTGAAACAAAACTTGTTATAAAAACAATTTAACTCTTGTTTTTTTAACTAACTCATCAACATGCATTTTAAAGGAGGGCTTATCATTAATCCAGATGCCCAAATATTTATGAACATCAACAAGGTCAATGGGGCACCATCATGTTTTCTGTCTTGCATTTGCAAAAGCATATTTGGTTTTGCCTGCTTATGGTTAGGGACCGTCAATAAATGACATGCCTTAAAGTTATTAATTCAATAGCATTTTAACCATGTGGATTAGAAACCTCAAACATCTTTCAAATTGTTTAGAGTGGACACCCACATGTTTCACAGGCTTTGGAATAAAAATATTTTAATTTTTTTGTAAATTTTGGAATATTACAAAATAATAATAGCATTTTTGTTGAATGAATTAGAATCCTCAAACCACTTTTAAATTGTTCAGAGAAGACACCCACATGTTTCATTCAAAGTGCAACGATGCAGATAGTTTTGTGTACAGGGACATTTGTTTTACCAAACAAGGATTTTTTTCTGGTCTGTTGGAGCATGTGTTTTTTGTACATAAATCACAGAATAGTAAAACATTTTTTACCTTTAATGTGTAGGATATGAGCAGAATGTGAACCGGATATTTACAGTAAATGAACAGGTATATGTACAGTATATAGCCCTTGTGTGGTTTTCGTATATATATATCTTTGATACTCATTGGCCTTGGCTCATTTTCTGTGAATAACATGTACAAGAATTCTGTTTATATTGCTTTTAATTGTTGTAAAGCAAACATCATAAGTTGCTCCAGGATGAATGTCCCTGTACATATCGTAAGTTGCTCTAAATAATAAGTTCAAATAAATGACTGAAAATTAAAAAAGATATAAATAATTTTAACATGTTTTAGCTTTTAAGGTGCAAGATAAGAGCGGAATATGAGCAGGGTATTTTACAGTACAGTATATGAACAGTATGTGTACATTATCTGTACAGTTATGTGCAGTGTGTGTGTGGGGGGAGCAGAGTCAGTTTGGTTTCAGAGGCATGTTCATGAGGCCTACTGATGTAGGGAAGAAACTGTTCTTGTGGCAAGAGATCTTGGTCTTAATAGACCTCAACCTTCTGCCAGAGGGAAGAGTTCTAAATAGTAAATTTCCAGGGTGAGAAGGATCGGCCACAATCTTTGCTGCTCTTGTCCAAGATCTGGAGGCATGTAGGTCTTGTAACAGAGGCAGATTGCATCCAATGGCCATTTCTGCAGAGTGATTGATGCACTGTAGCCTGCCCTTGTCCTTGGCGGTGGCTGCATGGTACCAGACAGTGAGGGGGAGGTCAGGTCTTTGGCAGGTTGAACTTCAGCTGCTCCTGGAAGTACATCATCTGTTGTTCTTTTTTGTGAGGGAGCTGATGTTCAGCTCCCACTTGAGGTTGGGGAATTGTGGTTTCCAGGAAGCAGAAGTACTCCACAGACTTTACTGTGGAGTCACACTATTATCTTGGGCATTGACCTCCAGGTTGTTCTGGCTGCACCAAGACACCAGATGGTCAATCTCTAACCTGTAGACTGACTCGTAACCATTAGAAACTAATCAAATGAGGGTGGTGTCATCTGCAAACTTTAGGAGCTTGGCCAAGTTGTGACTGGGTGTGCAGCTGTTGGTGTACAGGGAGAAGAGTACAGGTGATAGGATGCAGGCCTGAGGGGAACTGGTGCTGATGGTCAGGGGGTCCAAAATAATTATTATTAAATAATTTATTCCAAAGGTCATTCAACAAAAAATCTATTGAATTTGTAATTTCAAAAAATGTACCAAAGATATGCAAAACACATTTTTGAAATTCCATAAGCAGTGCAACATGTGAGTGTCCTCCCTGAACAATTGATAAAATATATTTTGCTTGAGGATGCTCCAAGTTTGAGGTCAGGGGAGGATGGGCGCCAAAACATGAGTTTCTCTCCCTTTATGCACATAGCAGCCAATGACATAGAGGTACACTCACCTAAAGGATTATTAGGAACACCATACTAATACTGTGTTTGACCCCCTTTCGCCTTCAGAACTGCCTTAATTCTACGTGGCATTGATTCAACAACAAGTGCTGACAGCTTTCTTTAGAAATGTTGGCCCAAATTGATAGGATAGCATCTTGCAGTTGATGGAGATTTGTGGGATGCACATCCAGGGCACAAAGTTCCCGTTCCACCACATGAGAACATTGAGATCTGGTGACTGTGGGGGCCATTTTAGTACAGTGAACTCATTGTCATGTTCAAGAAACCAATTTGAAATTATTCAAGCTTTGTTGCATGGTGCATTATCCTGCTGGAAGTAGCCGTCAGAGGATGGGTACATGGTGGCCATAAAGGAATGGACATGGTCAGAAACAATGCTCAGGTAAGCCGTGGCATTTAAACGATGCCCATGGCACTAAGGGGCCTAAAGTATGCCAAGAAAACATCCCCCGAACCATTACACCACCACCACCAGCCTACACAGGGGTAACAAGGCATGATGGATCCATGTTCTCATTCTGTTTACGCCAAATTCTGACTCTACCATCTGAATGTCTCAACAGAAATTAAGTTGCCCTTCTATCAGCTTGAAGCAGTCGGCCAACTCTCCTCTGACCTCTAGCATCAACAAGGCATTTTTGCCCACAGGACTGCCGCATACTGGATGTTTTTCCCTTTTCACACCATTCTTTGTAAACCCTAGAAATGGTTGTGCATGACAATCCCAGTAACTGAGCAGATTGTGAAATACTCAGACCGGCCCATCTGGCACCAACAACCATGCCACGCTCAAAATTGCTTAAATGACCTTTCTTTCCCATTCTGACATTCAGTTTGGAGTTCATGAGATTGTCTTGACCAGGACCACACCCGTAAATGCATTGAAGCAACTGCCATGTGATTGGTTGAGTAGATCATTGCATTAAGGAGAAATTGAACGGGTGTTCCTAATAATCCTTTAGGTGAGTGTATATTTATTAAATAAATAAATATATATAAATATTTGCAGCATGAAATGGTGCATTGTCCTGCATGAAATTTATATTGTCACGGAAGGCACAGTTCTTTTTTTGTTTCTCTATATACTTTTCAGAGGTCATTTTCACACCTCCAGGGATCCTAAAGGGGCCTACAAATGACTCCACCACCTCTTTGCTGGCGTCGCAGCCTTATTGGGATGTGGTGGCAAAACACCAACCATCCACTACTCCATCCATCTGGACCACAAATACCTGTTTGAGGCAGTAACCTTCCTCATTATGCCTAAATCTGCACAAAACCGTCTGTGCTCTGAATCAGCCACAGTTTTTTGTATTGATAGTAAAATGGCTTTAAAAATTTCCTTCGAGCTACTAAATAATTTAAAAAAAACTGCTGAAATAAGAAAGATGGTTGTCTCGGGATGGTACTGTATCATGATCAGTCCGATGGGGGTCTTATATCAATGCCATTTCCACCTTTTAATAAATAGCTACAGTGTTACATTCAGTTAGTGTCAGAATCAAGTTGAATCGAATTAGGAAGGAGTGGCTACTTCGTTTTAGGTATTTTATAGCTTTCCAGAATTTAGTTGGATTACCATGAAAGCTAGAAATTACATTTAAATAAGAACTTGAACTTTTTTACAGAAATGATACACTTGTTTCTGAGTTGCTAGAATATAAGCCAGTCACCAGCAAGGCCAGTGTGTATAGCCTTAGACCAGGCTTTATTTCTTAGCTGAAATATTTCTGAGAGTTTGGAAGTGCACAGTGAGTTGGTTGACCGTCTTTAATTCTATAAGTCTTCATAGGGGCATACTTGTCTGCAGAGTCAGGGGTGTAACTTCCAGGGACATACCCTGGAAATCCAGAGTTCTCGCGAGAGCACAATTTGAATTTGCTCAGCAAGTTACTCTGGCACAGAGTAATTCTGCTCATTAACTATGCCCTTGTAGCCGAGCTGCACCAATCACATCGGTGTATCTGATATAGGCGTGCCAGAGGCGTGTTAAACAGATGACGACACGACAGCTCTGCGACCTCGAAGTCATTAGTAAACATTGTAAGATCGCTATGGATTAACACCAGTTTTTTAAAAATGACTTTGGCCACTACAATGAACGAGTTAGACTTGGCTTTTTGTCTAAAAGAGGTCCTTTTTTATAAAAGGACGTTTTTGCTGTTTTGCGACCTGATACGGCAAGAGTTTTATCTACCAGTTAGCTCCGCCATAGGGTAAGTGAAAACCCACTGGTGATTGGTCGTAGTGTTATCCAATTGCGTACAGTGAGATTTTCAAATGCACGCTTGGTGCCGCCCCTCGAGTTGAGTCATTTACATTACTCAAACCCAGACCCTTAATCGTTCAGGATTTGGGTCTGGATTTTTCCAGGCTAGGGGGGACACAAAATGGATTAAATATTTAGCTAACAGTCTGAAGTTACCTAACCTTAGCAACAGTGTATTTTAACATTAGCTCAGTCATTATTAGGCTAACATCAGCAGGTGTAGACAGAAAATTATGGCATCAGATCAGCGCAAAATGTCGCACGCGCGCAGTACGTCTCGCGCAAGCAACATCTATTAGGCGGGATGTCCACTGGACACGTCGAATGCCTTGCGCCGGAAGCCATTCATTGTCAATTGAGCAATCTGCAAACATTCGTTTGCCTTGCGGGCTTGCAATGCGGTGCGCTCTGTGTGTTGCACACGTTCAAATTATCCAACTTGTGCGTTGCGACACCGTGCCGACGAAAGACGTCACCCTACGCAGGGCCAATGTCCCCATCACTGCCCTGGGACATTGGGAATGACATTTAGACTAGAGTGAAGAGTGCCTCCTACTGGTCTCCCATCCAGGGACTAACCAGGCCCAACCCTGCTTAGCTTAAAATCAAACCAGCAGTGCAACACAGGGCTCTATGCTGCTGGCATATTGTGGTAATATGCATTAAACAAACACATCTGCATTTGTATTCTTTCTTATGATGTGTATAGTTTATTTTCTAGTTATTTCTTTGAAGTACTTTTGCAGAGGAATAGCATTCATGTTGTTTTCATAATGGGTCTCTTTGCAAATGTAAACTTGGAGTACAAAGGGGATCATTATACTGAAACTGAAAAAGGTGCTACAGTATATGCTGCTTGACAATGACTAAAGTCAAAACCTTGATGTATTTAGTAAACTTTCCAGTAGATTGTGACATAATTGCAGTTGTATGATACTGTGAATACTGCTCCTTATTACATGAAGATTGACCATACCCAGTTGTTTCTTTGCTTACAATGCATTTTGTTAAAATTATGCTAATATATATTGTACAATTTACAGATTTTGACTCTTGTTTGTATAAGATAATAATTGTATTTTTCACAGTAGTTAGTGTAATGCAATATAGCCTAAACTGGTGGTTATTTTTGGTTTGCTCCCGTGCCAACAATAATTATAAACTTTCAATAACAAGGAGATTCTCATGAAAATAATGTCTTGAAGGTTTATTCCATGATGTGTTTATGAGAAATACATGAAATAGGCTACAGCATATTTATATATTTCATAATCTTAACATATAATATTACATGTTTAAATATACAATATGCAATGTATTATGATATTGTGAGAAGCGCAAGATATATTTCATGAACATATTTAGGTCACATATGTACATATATGTTGAGGAATCCTATACGTTAAATTTTTCTTGAGTTTTCCGTGTAGGACAAACTATTCCAGACGACGAACAGGTAGCTTTATAAAAAACCTATTTCGTGCCAGATAATGGTCAGTGTGGGATCACAGAAATGTAGAGTCTTGATTTTGATGAATACTTTTGGTGTGTGAAAAATGTATCTTTTCGCAGTAATTTACTGCTTGCAACTTTTTTGCTTACTCAAAGTTATCCATGCAACGTCTTAATTGCAATTTCCACACAAAACTGCTGCTGGGAATGCGCAACATAGCGGATACCCGCGCGACACAAGGATTCTCATCGCGACTACAGTTCTGCTCTTGCAACTCCAGTCCTTCGCTCTCTGAAACATAATAGATGTTGCTTGCGCGAGACGTACTGCGCGCGCGCGGCATTTGGCGTTGATCTGACGCCATAGAAAATATTATTATCCTGACCTGAGTACATAACCTACCTGTAACTTTGTGCTACTTGCTTCTCCCTGTCTCACCCCCCCCCCCCGTTCTAAAGCAGCTCCACCTCATCTAGCCTCTTATATAAAAATAAAATTAGTTATGATCATTGAGTCTTAACATTAAACTAGCAGCCAGAGTCCGCTTGTCAAACATTGCTGACAGAAAATGCAGCGGTTTAAAGACTGCGGTAACGTGAGCCCCCGAATGAGAAACTTCGGTCATGCCAGCCGAATGAGAAACTTCGGTCATGCCAGCCGCCGTTTGATTTATGTTGCGCTTGTAGCAGTGTTATTATGGTAAGAACGGAACTTTATCGAGTCGAAGGTCCTGAAATATACATAGACGTTTTTTGTGATGTTCTTAGTCAGCGCCGGCGCCAGGCATTTTTCACTGGAGTTGGTAAACGGGAGCTAGCTCAATGCATCGATGTGCTGACATGAATTGCGTTCATGCGCGATCATGCGACCTGCACATCTTTCTTACAACTTAATGCTACACGTGTTGGTTTGAAAGGAAAAAACCAAACATTTCATGATCGCAAAGTTCTATGTCTAATCCCCAATGGGACATAGACAAA
>JACXGM010024955.1:0-15511 GCA_016801145.1 Umbra pygmaea | reverse complement strand
TGGTGTAATAGTAAAATGGTCTGTGTAGTAGCATTGGTGTAATAGTAAAATGGTCTGTGTAGTAGGAGTTGTGTATGATCCAGATGCTGAGAGTTGCTGGCGATGTACTTCTGGATTAAACCCGTCTTTCCTGTCCCTCTTTATTCAGATGGGTTATTTATACCCAACAGATTAATATGCTTAAAAACTCTCAGTGGGTTTTCCTTTTGCCACCACAGCACTCCTCGTTCTCTCTCAAGGGTTGAGGGGGTGCAGGATTCAGCCTGTGGTGACGTGTACCATGACCAGGCAGGTTCTAAACCCTCTATTTACTGTTCCAGGCTGCTAGTTCATTTGCAAACACTGCAAAGTAGATCTGAAATGATCCAGGGCTTTTAGTCTAAATACAAACTACATTTAATGATCCCTTTTGATGAAACGTGGCAAGAATCAAAGTGATTCTTACAACTTAGTTAAACTGGCCATAAAAAAGTTGGTCCTAAATCATACGTCCGATGTTGTGAGTAGAATTTACACC
Source organism: Umbra pygmaea (assembly GCA_016801145.1). Taxonomy (NCBI): domain Eukaryota; kingdom Metazoa; phylum Chordata; class Actinopteri; order Esociformes; family Umbridae; genus Umbra; species Umbra pygmaea. Next base: position 14,994 of record JACXGM010024955.1, on the reverse strand, counting down.
TGTTCCACCAAATAAACATAAGACTAGTTTTAGCTAAATCCAGCATAGGACTAATGAGATTCCCCAAGCCAGATCATTGCAAATAATGAATTCCAATTTACAAATTATTCTGTGTTATACAGCCAGGTGGTAAGAATGCATGCGTGTGCTGTGCACGTATGAAAAAGACATGGAATTGGCTGCTTTAACCAACGTTACAAAGGCACCATTTAGCATTATCATGACCTGAGAAAGATAACAAAATTACATTAATCAGTTAGCATGTGGAAGAGCAGAAAGCGTCAGTCTTAACAAGCATAAATGATCAATAGTGATGGAAAATATAACTAGCTGGTTATTGTCATGACCATGCAGCATAGGCGCCTTACCATGGGCATGTAAGAACTTGTCCATATCATTTTGATTAGGTTAGTTAACCAATGCAGCTGTTTATAATTAGCCTATGAAGTTATCCTAGGTTGGGTATTAAGCCTGACACACGACACAGTGTCAGTTAACTTTTTAATCACAGTACAGGTCCTTCTCAGAAATTAGCATATTGTGATAAAGTTCAATATTTTCCATAATGTAATGATAAAAATTAAACTTTCATATATTTTAGATTCATTGCACACCAACTGAAATATTTCAGGTCATTTATTGTTTTAATACTGATGATTTTGACATACAGCTCATGAAAACCCCTCAAAGAATTAGCATATCATGAAAAGGGTCTAAACGAGCTATTAACCTAATCATCTGAATCAACTAATTAACTCTAAACAGCTGCAAAAGATTCCTGAGGCTTTGTGGAGAAGGACCGATTCCAGACCTTGGATGACCTGCGGAAACAGTGGACTGAGTCTGCAGTACAAACATCCAGAGCCACCATGCACAGGCGTGTGCAGGAAATGGGCTACAGGTGCCGCATTCCCCAGGTCCAGCCACTTTTGAACCAGAAACAGCGGCAGAAGCGCCTGACCTGGGCTACAGAGAAGCAGCACAACAAAACAACAACAAATTTTGCATGTCATTCGGAAATCAAGGTGCCAGAGTCTGGAGGAAGACTGGGGAGAAGGAAATGCCAAAATGCCTGAAGTCCAGTGTCAAGTACCCACAGTCGGTGATGGTCTGGGGTGCCATGTCAGCTGCTGGTGTTGGTCCACTGTGTTTTATCAAAGGCAGGGTCAATGCAGCTAGCTATCAGGAGATTTTGGAGCATTTCATGCTTCCATCTGCTGAAAAGCTTCATGGAGATGAAGATTTCATTTTTCAGCATGACCTGGCACCTGCTCACAGTGCTTAAACCACTGGTAAATGGTTTATTGACCATGGTATTACTGTGCTCAATTGGCCTGCCAACTCTCCTGACCTGAACCCCATAGAGAATCTGTGGGATATTGTGAAGAGGAAGTTGAGAGATGCAAGCTCTTTGAGATAGGAATTCATGAGCTGTCTGCCAAAATCATCAGTATTAAAACAATAAATGACCTGAAATATTTCAGTTGGTGTGCAATGAATCTAAAATATATGAAAGTTTAATTTTGATAATTACATTATGGAAAATAATGAACTTTATCACAATATGCTAATTTCTTGAGAAGGACCTGTATACATGGGTTGATACCAGTGTACGCCTGTTACTGCCTGTGTTCATGCTGAGTTTACCTTACGTTTGTTGTTTTGTAAAAGTGAGTTACCGAGTAGTTGTATTAAAACGATTTGCCTCTGCCCCTACTTCCGCCTCAATACCTCTCAGCTACAGCGTTACAGTTGTTAGAAACATCACAATTTGTGGTCGCTGCTAACGTAATCAATGGGCCCTGCATATTTGACCGAAAAAACCGGTCTATCTCCAAAGAAATTTGAGTTAAATCTTAATGCAACCATAGAGTCCGAAAAGTAAGACATTTTAAATAATTTGTATAAATCGGCAACCTGGGTTGTGCTGCGCCTGCTAGCTACTAGGCTATAATCTACGACCAGACGTAGCTCATTGAGAGCTTACGTCCAGCTGGAGCAACAGGTGTAATTATAAAGTCTGACTGAAAAGGAATTTTAGGTTGGACGTACAGTTACGACCTACATGTCGCAAAACTGGTGCAGCCCGCCCCTGGGAGTCTGTGGAACTACTGATTTCTTGCATCATGCAAGACATTTCTGGCATATTAATATCAAGCTCGAATGTAAAAAATGAAAATGTCTAATAGAGTGTACTGTAGGCCTGCTTTGAATACCACAGACTCGTATCGCAACTGCAGCATAAGCTATTTCTATGAGAAAATGGTAGGGAATTTGATCAATAGGTCTTACTGGTAGGGCACCTCTGTCATGCTAAAAAAGCCACAAAAACCTACCGGCTACACTCTAAAACTGTAACTAAATGTGTATTCAGCCTCAGTGCTCTCTGTAAATGACTGCTCACAGTACCAGAGCATGGCTCAGTGAGATGTTGTTCTCAGAGGGTTTAAACTGCTTTCCAGATGAGGCAGCGTGGTCCAGATAGGCGTGAACTGACCTTCCGTGTCGGTGGCAGAGCTGATGACGTTGGTGAGCTTGGTCTTCAGGCTGGTGTAGGTGGTGTTGTTCTGGCCCGCCGTCTCTACGCGCCCGGTTCCCAGAGAGACCACGCACTGCACCGGCGTGCTAGGCCACAGGCATTTACACTCATGGATGGCCAGCGCTGTGGGGTTGTTGATGAGAAGACCTCCGTCCTGGACACAGAGATGGGGGGAGAGAGGGAGAAAGAGAGGGAGGGAGAAAAGCAGTTCAATATACAGAGAAATAAAGCTGGAGAAGGGACACTCTTTTGAATCTGTTACCAAATACAAACAAATCCCTCAGAGACATAGGACAGCAACGCAGACCCATGTCGGGCAAAAAGACTATTTAAAAAACTGGAAAGAACAAGAATTAAAAGTTCAGAATAGAATGTTACCTTCCTCTAAACAGACATTAAACTGTGACAGACTACCTGACTACAGTGATGGACTCAAAACTTTGAAAAACCTTTACTGCAGAGTCTGTGAGCATGTGATGAGAAACATTAGGTAGGCCTAGCTCCAAACAGAATGCAGACACACTAGAAAACAAATCTAAAATTGATAAACTGCCGTATCATTCAGGCGAAACACACAACACCCATCACTGCAGGAGGATCCAACTGGTTAGAAAATCAGAGCAGAATGTTTAGTTGACAAAAGGTCTAAGCTGTCACTATAAGATTCGTTATTTTGTCCTTAGGAAGACAGTTAATGTACTTCTAAGTCACTTTGAAAAGAGCATCTACTAAATTACCAAAATGTAAACATTTTGCAGAGAGAAAAGGCAAACCAGTAGATACCTTTTTTATCTTTTGAAACCATTTATGTTCAATATTTTTAACAGTTTATCATATTTTCCTCAGTTGGATTAAAGTGAAATTTAATTGACCGAGAGATGGAAACACTTTAATGTAGAATTGAAATGACCTTGCTAATGCTATTTACCAGCGTAAAGCAGCATTAATCATTTAATAATTATTGACAGAATGTAAATTAATTTCAAAAATGTTTTTGTTGTTGAATTTTGGAGAGCAGGAAAGGCAAACAATCAATACGCTAAATTATTAACAAACCTAAATTATTAACCAGATTAAAATCTACAAAGAGGAGTCAAGTAGAAGCGATCAATGACGTGGTAGCTGTGTCGCATGTGGTTTAAACATCCAGAAACACAGTTTACTTCCTCCTGGCTCTGGCTGGTTTTGATATCAATACGCCATTCAGTGTGGAGATCAATCTACCCTAAGCTGAAGGGGAGTTAGCAGAGCGGGGTGTTGAATACGCATGAGGCTGGGGCCTGGGTAGGGGGGACTGGGGCTGGCTGGGGGGCTGGCTACGAGATCAAACATTCAGGGGCCACTTGTCATTAGTGAGGCAGGCCAGGGGTGGCAGCTCTGGACCCTGGGGTGTCTAGATAGTGACTCTCTGGAGGGAACAGTGTGTGTGCTTCATGTGTTTTGATGTTTGTCTACGTGTGCGCGAATGAGAGCAGCAGCCATGCTTCCAGGGGGTGGAACTTTAACCCCCATCTCTCAACAAGCCCATCGGCCAGACGCTTTGTGGCATAATGAGAAAGAAACTCCCGGTTCAGAGCACCGTCACAATGTCAGAGAGTGCGGCATGATGGGGGATCTTAGGAAGGGCTGCTGCCTGGCCAATCACCACGCAGGGCTGTTCATCATCCAGGAAGCTGGCTGTCATTGCCCCCGAAGGTTCCAGATAAAGAAATGAAAGAAAGCAGGAGTGGATACGGAGCCTGATGTGGACTGGGGCACTCAGCGAGATCACCCAGTGAGCTGTGTGATATTGGGCTTTTAATATCACAGCCCTGGCAAATGTGAAGTGTGCTGAGGAATGCAGGATGTGTGACAAAATCTCAATTATGAAGCAAAAGGAAGAATAAAACTGTATTAAAAAACGGCAAATACAAAATGTAGTTGGTGGTATGACAAAAGGTTTAACTAATATATATACATTTACATTGGAATATATATATATATATTTATCATGATCAACTTTAATGACTTTTATCAGTCATTAAAGGTAAAATTATTTTTGTGCTATATATGAGTTCACATTGTCTCATTAAAATTCTCAGGGTAGGAGACAACCTTGTTCTAATATTTTTGTATTTAACCTTTATTTAACCAGGTGGGCCAATTGAGAACAGTTTCTCATCTGCAATGGCGACCTGGTTAAGATAAAGAGCAGGGTGCAAGATGAGAAAGTTACACATGAAATACACTAAAAATTATAATACAGACTGCAGATACTCATTATGTAGAGTATATGTAGTTTGTGCAAATGAGGTACAAAATATATTTTACATTTTAGTCATTTAGCAGATGCTCTTATCCAGAGCGACTTACAGTAAGTAGAGTACAGGGACATTCTCCCTGGAGCAACTTAGGGTGAAGTGCCTTGCTCAAGGACACAACAACATTCTGACTACTAGTCCGACTCCCTAAGCGCTGAGCCATCTGAACCCCAATACTTAGAGGTAACTTAGAGAGGTAGAACAGTAGGTATGCAAAGTGGCACAGCCAATAACAATGAAATAGGTAATACTTGAGCGTAACTGTGCAAATTATATTGTGCAAATTATGTACAGGAATAACTGACTGTGCAGATGAGTATGTGCAAAATACACCAAGGGCAAGACTAACGTATTCGGGCATAAATGGGCAGAGATACTTTGCGTGTGTCGGGGGAGTCAGCATGTACAGTGGTTGGAGAGTAGCTCTGACAGTCGTAATTTAAAAGCAGTGTGGGAGATGGTGTTCTCAAGTTTTAGAGATTTTTTGAATTTATTCCAGTCATCAGCAGCTGCGACCTGGAAGTAGTGGAGGCCAAAGGAGGTTAGGGCTTTTGGGATGACCAGTGAAGTGGAGTGTCGACCCAAGAATAGAACCCTGAGGAATACCCATAGAGAAGAACCCTGAGGACTCCCCATAGAGAAGAACCCTGAGGGATCCCAATAGAGAAGAACCCTGAGGGATCCCAATAGAGAAGAACCCTGAGGAATCCCTATAGAGAAGAACCCTGAGGGATCCAGATAGAGAAGAACCCTGAGGAATCTCCATAGAGAAGAACCCTGAGGAATCCCATAGAGAAGAACCCTGAGGAATCCCCATAGAGAAGAACCCTGAGGACTACCCATAGAGAAGAACCCTGAGGAATCCCCATAGAGAAGATCCTGAGGAATACCCATAGAGAAGAACCCTGAGGAATTCCCATAGAGAAGAACCCTGAGGAATCCCCATAGAGAAGAACCCTGAGGGATCCCCATAGAGAAGAACCCTGAGAAATCCCCATAGAACCCTGAGGACTACCCATAGAGAAGAACCCTGAGGAATCCCAATAGAGAAGATCCTGAGGAATACCCATAGAGAAGAACCCTGACGAATACCCATAGTGACAGCCAAGGGTCCAGACAACAGACCTTCAGATTTAACGTGTTGAACCCTGTCATAGACGTAGTTGGTGAACCAATCGAGGCAGTCATTTGAGAAACCGAGGCTATTGAGTCTGCCGTGATTGACAGTCGAAAGCCTTAGACAGGTCAATGAAGATGGCTACACAGTATTGTGTATTACCAACAAGGGTTGTGAAATCATTTAGGACCTTGAGCGTGCCTGAGTTGGCAGGATGATTACAGGTCTGTAACCCACATCTGCCATTTACACAGTGAGTTCATGCCATGTTGGTGACTAAGAAGGAGGAGTCACAAAGAACACAAGTCATAGCTTTTCCACACTCCTCGTCACTCAGAAATATGGAGGAAGTGCTGATATGGTGGTCAGAGGTGGACATTTACTTGAGTAAAAGTACTTTTCTGAGTAACTCTGAGTTAGGTAAAGGGAGTTGATCAGGTAAAGGGAGTTCATATCTTTACAGTAACCTATATAACAATTAGAAAGAGTAAATTAAATATCAATCATGGTCACCGGTAAGATGTGAACTCTTTTTATCTGATCAATTTGGTCTTAAGTAAGGACTTCCCAAAACCTGTGAACTCGGAGTTACTCAGAAAAGTACTTTTACTCAGTACTTTGTCCACCTCTGATAGTGGTGAGATGAGCCACATCGCCCTGGGCTCTGGAAGTCCCAGCAAACAATCATTTATTTATAACGGAAAATTAGCGGTAGAAAAGAAATAGTGCTAAAGCCAGCAACCCTTCGTCATGTTTCATCATCCGACCTACTGACCCTAAAACACCAGTGCCAGTGATTCACTTCTACACACACTAGGGATGTAACGATTCACTCTACTCACGATGCGATGATTCACTCTACTCACGATGCGATTCACTCTACTCACGATGCGATACGATTCACTCTACTCACGATGCGACGCGATTCACTCTACTCATGATGCGATACGATTCACTCTACTCACGATGCGATACGATTCACTCTACTCACGATGCGATACGATTCACTCTACTCACGATGCGATACAATTCACTCTACTCACGATGCGATACGATTCACGATACTGCTTTCACAATACGATTTTCTCACGATTTTGTTTTAACAAATTTGATTTTTGACTAATTATAAATGAAAAAGTGTCCCTTTCATTATTTCTCAGTCAAAAGGCTGCACATCCCTTCAAGGTTGTTTCAACTCAGTCTTTCTGTCTGTCTGGTCAAGAGGCTGGACACTGGTACCTTCGCACACTATGTAAAAAGACTATGTAAAATTAGTACCACATTAACATGGGTTTTACATTGTAATAAAGGCAAGATTTAAATTTTGTTATAATTTGTATCATTACACTAGCAAGACCAAAAAAAACAGAACACGTTTAGAAAAATATGCCATAACCATCAACACATTATAAAAAACAAAAACCTATGTACACATTTAGAGAAAGAGATAGTAAATACAACACCTAATTGCCATGAAAACACTGCTGCACCTTGTTTTCTCTGTGGCTCTCGCACTAGTCATATTAAAGCCTTTTGCATGAAAACGGAGGTTACTGGTGCGTCTCACGGTGGTGATGCATTATTATAATTAGTCTACGGAAAGTCACAATTTCGCCACACCTAGGATTTGATTAAGTCAACGTCAACATCTACGCTTGCCGTCACATATCTACTGTTTGACGGTGCATGCACACCATCAAATATGCAATTTGCACACCAAACTGTATGGTGCACACTGGTGCTGCGCCAGCGGAGCAAACTGAGCGTTTTCAGTTAATTCCTATGGAAGTTGAGCTTGGATCACACAAGCTTTAGTTCCATAGGAATTAACTGAAAACCCTCGCTAGCTTCGCGGAAGTGTGTGCTTGCTGCTATGGTGTGTGCTTGCTGCTATTGTGCCTGTAAAGCGAGGCTCACAACTTCACAGTAAGCTATTCAGTAAACGCCCCTGCTGTTTAAAACGTGTATCGCGATTCGTTTAACATTTCAACCGCCTTAAATCGTCAGACATTTGTATCGATTTTCAACCAGTTGCGAGTGAATCGTTACATCCCTAACACACACAGTAAAATCATTCTGGCATCTAGACGTGTAGCAACCAGCTGTGTAGCACCTAGACGTGTAGGACCTAGTTATGTAGCACCTAGATGTGTAGGACTTAGTTGTGTAGCACCTAGACGTGTAGGACCTAATTGTGTAGCACCTAGCTGTGTAGGACCTAGTTGTGTAGCACCTAGCTGTGTAGGACGTAGTTGTGTAGTATCTAGACGTGTAGGACCTAGTTGTGTAGCAACTAGCTGTGTAGGACCTAGTTGTGTAGCACCTAGACGTGTAGGACCTAGTTGTGTAGCACCTAGCTGTGTAGGACGTAGTTGTGTAGTATCTAGACGTGTAGGACCTAGTTGTGTAGCACCTAGACGTGTAGGACCTAGTTGTGTAGCACCTAGATGTGTAGGACCTACAGTGCATCCAGAAAGTATTCACAGCAGCTTAAATTTTTCAACATTTCGTTATGTTACACCCTTATTCCGAAATAGATTACATTCATTATTTCCCTCAAAATTCTACAAACAATACCCAATAATGACAATGTGAAAGAAGTATGTTTGAAATCTTAGCAAATTTGTTTAGAATAAAAACAAAAAAAGCACATACATACGTACATGTTTTCACAGCCTTTGCCATGACACTCAAAATTGAGCTCAGGCGCATCCTGTTTCCACAAACCATCCTTGAGACGTTTCTACAACCTGACCGGATACCACTTGTGGTATATTTAGTTGATTGGACATGATTTGGAAAGGCACACACCTGTCTATATAAGGTTCCACAGTTAACAGTGCATGTCAGAGCACAAACCAAGCCATGAAGTCCTTGCTAGACTGAGCCCGGCCAAACTGAGCGATTGGGGGAGAAGGGCCTTAAGTCAGGGAGCTGACCAAGAACTCAATGGTCACTCTGACAGAGTTCCTACAAAATTCTCTGGTCTGAAACAAAGATTGAACTCTATGGCCTGAATGGAAAGCGTCATGTCTGGAGGAAACCAGGCACCATCTCCTGGCCAATACCATCCCTACAGTCAAGCATGGTGGTGGCAGCATCATGTTGTGGGCTTTCAGCAGCAGGAATTGGGAGACTAGTCAGGATCGAGGGTCAGGATGAATGCAGCAATGTACAGAGACATCTTTGCTGAAATCCTGCTCCAGAGCGCTCTGGACCTCAGACTGGGACGAAGGATCATCTTCCAACAGGACAACGACCATAAGCATACAGCCAAGATAACAAAGGAGTGGCTACAGGACAACTCTGTGAATGTCCTTGAGTGTCCCAGCCAGAGCCCAGACTTGAACCAGATTGAACATCTCTGGAGAGATCTGAAAATGTCTGTGCACCGACGCACCCTATCCAACCTGATGGAGCTTGAGAGGTCCTGCAAAGAAGAATGGGAGAAACTGGCAAAAAATAGGTGTGCCAAGCATGTACCATCATACTCAAAAAGACTTGGGGCTGTAATTGCTGCCAAATATCATATTGTATATAATTTTTTTAAGCCCACTGTGTAGATGTGTCGAGCCATGTCACAAGAATTTCTCTGCATAGGATGATGTGATGTCATTCGATGCATATGACAAATAAACAACTTTGACTTTGACTTTGACAAAGGTGCTTCAACAAAGTATTGTTAATATATTTGCTAAGATTTCAAACACACTTCTTTTACATTGTCATTGAAAGTTATTGTTTGTAGAATTTTGAGGGAAATAAGGATTTTAATCCATTTCGGAATAAGGGTGTAACATAACATCATGTGGAAAAAGTGAAGCGTTGTGAATACTTTCCGAATGCACTGTAGCTGTGTGTTATGTAGCACTTAATGTGTAGCAATTAGCGGTGTAGCATCAAGCTGTGTAGGGCCTGGCTGTGTAGCACCTAGCTTTGTAGGACCTAGCTGTCTAGCATCTAGCGGTAAAGCGTCAAGCTGTGTAGCACCTAGCTTTGTAAGACCTAGCTGTGTGGCATGTAGCTGTGCAGCATCAAGCTGTGTAGCACCTAGCTGTGTGGCATGTAGCACCTAATGTGTAGCAACTAGCTGTGCAGCATCTACCTGTTAGCAACTAGCTGTGTAGCATCAAGCTGTGTAGCACCTAGCTGTGTGGCATGTAGCACCTAATGTGTAGCAACTAGCTGTGCAGCATCTAGCTGTTAGCAACTACCTGTGTAGCATCAAGCTGTGTAGCAGCAAGCTGTGTAGCACCTAGCTTTGTAGCACCTACATATTTTTATATAGTGACGGCATGTTACCTTTGATGACCAGGGGTGAGTTTTCAAACAGTACTGAGCACAAAGCCTTCCACTCATAACCAATGTGGAAAGTAAGAACACACTAACAGTTTATGAAGAAATGAATGGTTCTGACCTTTACAACGTCTCAATGATATTTTCCCTGCATATCACACTATTTTGACAAGGGCTGCATCGGTTAAACTTAAGTAAAGGAAAGGGTGGTATTTGTGACAATCTGGTTTAAAGAGTGAAGAATGAGACTACATGGTGCATTTCTTTCGCTATCTTGGGCCTAGACTGTAAGATGGCTTCCAAAGGCTTGTCGTTTTGGCCTACAACAGATGATTCAAGATGAGATTAGCATTCTGTCATCTCTCCATCTCCAGCTGTCGGAGACCAATAAGCCTCCACAAGGGGACGTTCTGGGCTCCTCACCAACAGAAACCATTTGGCATCTTCTGGCACAAAGTGTTGCAGCGCTGCTTGAGGTCTTTCCAGGCAAACACGTACATACACACAGACACACACACGTAAGTACAGACACAGACACACACACGTAAGTACACAGAGTCAGCCTGCTTTTTTATGCTAACTGATCACCACATTGAAGCTCTGCTTGATGCCTTTCGGGGCACTTTTCATTTGCGATCCATACTTAGAGAGCTTAAATGCTACAGTTGGAACACTGCCAATTCTCAGAGATAGGGTGTGTTTGGGGCAACAGAAACATTATGGGGGGGGGGGGTGTTAAAGTTAGAAACAATGCTCTATTTCACAAGCCAAAATGTGAAAGATGAGTCACACAAAAGGACTGCCACACAAGCAGGCTGTCAGCCCCTCTGCATGACCCAGGCCTGGGGTCATTTCCCTTCATAGGGATTTAAAGCACTAATGCTTCTTTCACTCTGAAGCCTCCAATGCCTGGACTGAAAGTGGCTGTTTCCACAGGTCAATATATCCTCTGTGGGGGGAAGGGAACAGAGTTTGAACCCACAGCCACTCAAAAAGGAAAACGGCCATTTTCAGGATCGCATGTTAGCGGCACTTCAAAGGTGGGACAATAAAAGAAAGTGTTTTTGTTTACCAATGCAACATACATAGCTATAAAATAGAAAAAAAGGTGCTATGTGTAGAATTCCAGCCGTAACGAGGACACTACTTTATCTTTCCAGGTGTAATGCTTACAAACACTGTAAAAACTGTGTTTCTTGAAATCCTAAAAATCCCAACAAAAGTATATTGGATTATGAGTCCATACAGAATGCAGTGTTTTGTAACAAGTGGACAACCTAAAAGTAATACATTTATAGTAAAGACACACAGGCGTATTGACAAACACTGTGGAATCATATGTCGTCATGTCCTCACTGAAATTCCTGTTCAAATAGTAAGATATGAAATGCATAGTGTATGAAATCATTGTCCCGTCAAATAGCTTTTTAGACTTTTTATATTATTAAATAAATGTTCGATTACTTTTGTAAGCTGGTCATTAAAAAAGAAAGTAGTTGTGTTTTCTGTGAAATTCTACACAGCGCCTTTAAATAATTGTGTTCAGTTTTGTTTAAAGCAATGTTTCCATTTTTAGCAAGTTAGACCTAATTTTCCAGTTAATTAGGCAGAAGCTTGTGAAGTCTAAAGTTTTTCTTCAGTACTAGGTCAGAGCAGAAAGAATCAACCTACTTATCATGTCGTGTGCATGCTGTATGGCTGTTAAAATAGATCCTTCCTGAGTGTTCTCCTCCCCAATTTAGGCTCTAATAGTTGTTTCACTGATCAGCCTCTTTCATTTTCCTTCAGCCTGACTTACACTGAATACCTACAATCAAATTAGGCTTTATACTGCACCCTTGGGACCATGTTTCACTGCTAAAACCTTAGATAAATTAAATGAATTATGCATGTGTATCAGAAAAGTTCCAGAATTGTCTGTTTTTCTAGTGTAGTATACTTGAGGAGATGAATGGATTAAATTAAGACACACAGCTGCAATTTTTGATTTTTTTTGTATTGCAAATGCATCTTGCCAAATGTCGATTGCTCATCTTAATTGGTTGACTAAGTTAATTGTAGTCAAATGAAAGTGCTGAGAATGTGTTAAAAAAGTTGTGACATTGTCCTTAGTGCCATCCAGGGAAATCAAGGAGTTCCACAAAACTACGTGAAAACAACCCAGGCAGAGCTGTATTGCAGTGCATGTACACTAGGCCCTCCATGGAAGGGTTTGAGGACGACTTCTGTACTGATTAGGGCTGCACGATTATGCGTATCGCGATTAGATATTCACTCCAGAGCCCTTTCGCATGGCAACAGTATATAATGCCTGCAAAACAAACTCGGATATTTCATTTCAAACTAATAGCGCTAGTTTTAATTCATTGCAATAAACATTGTGAATTCATTGTAAAGCTAGTGAATTGTAACCAAATGCAATTGTATTGTGTGTGAAGAAATAATAAGAGTATGTGTTAGCAAAAACGTTTTTAATAACTGGTTATTAAAAACATTAACAAATAAGTTGTACACAAATTGATTGACTATATTGTCAGTGTCTCATGTACAAAAACACGTGTACATTTGAAAATCATTAACTAGAGTCTGTTGTTACCCAAAATAGACTAATTGTAGCAACACATGAACATGGACCCACTACCTTTCTATGAAATTAACAAACAATGATTATCATAATGAATGAGGAGCGCTATTATTTTGAAATAAAATATCAGAGTTCGTGTTGCAGTCATTATATACTGTTGCCAGGCGAACGGGCTCTGGAGTGCATATCTAATTGCGATACGCATAATCGTGCAGCCCTAGTACTGATTTGCACCTCCCCTAGCAGACCCCCAGGGCAGTCAGAAATGCTGAAACCAGACTTCGAACCCTGGCCACGTAACACAGTTGTGCTGGGAAGCAGCGACGTAGACCACTCCCTCTCAACTCGCCATGCCACTGGGAGACGTGGTGAATGTAAATAAAATGGAAAGGGAGCTATCACTGTGATCAGTAAAAGCCATTGGATGCCCCAGCATCTGCCAGCTTCGAATGCTGGGTTGGACCACGCCCACAGTGTCAACCAATCCAGTGCATGTGTAGTGCATGTTTTGGACCACACCCACAGTGTCAACCAATCCAGTGCATGTGTAGTGCATTTGTTACACCACGCTCACAGTGTCAACCAATCCAGTGCATGTATAGTGCATGTTTTGGACAACACCCACAGTGTCAACCAATCCAGTGCATGTGTAGTGCATGTGTTGGACCACGCTCACAGTGTCAACCAATCCACTGCATGTATAGTGCATGTTTTGGACAACACCCACAGTGTCAACCAATCCAGTGCATGTGTAGTGCATGTTTTGGACCATGCCCACAGTGTCAACCAATCCAGTGTGCATGTGTGGTACATTTGCTAGTCCACACCCACAGTTTCAACCAATCCAGTATTTTTTTTTCTCCTCACTCAGTCTCCAGTGGCATAATCAGTTATGCCAAAAGTTATCCTGTGTATAATTAAATATATTTACAAACATGAATAACACTGGCTATTCAAATAATCCTTGTGTTTAAACCGTGTCTAAACAGGTTTGCCATCAGTCCATCTTATATAACCAAGGGTTGTTTATAACACAAACAGACAGATGTACTGCCTTGGATTCACAAGCTTGCTTATGAAATCGTGTTTACACTGCTATGCAATCAGGGGAATAAATCTGATCCATTTCATGAATCAATTGTCCAGATCTAATCCATATAGACTCACAAACAAGGGTGAGATGGACAGACAATGGTGTGAGCCGTCTCAATATCCAGGTCAGACCAGCGGTCTCCCCGCCACATTACGAAATTACACAGCCTGGTTCTCCTCTTCAACCTTTGACCACGGGAAGACAGGGTGATCAAAATGAGGTTCAAGTTGTCATCCCAGTGAGAAGGGGATGGATGAGGAACAAGAGATACAAGCACAACCATGCCCCAAGGCTAGGAAAAACGATTCAGAGCCATTGACAGTCACATTCCCCCTTCTCACTCTCTCTCACACGCTGTCTCGCACTCTCTCACACACCCACACATTCATTCCTCTGGCAGAGAGTTCTGTGATTGGATAGTCAACGACAGCACTTCTCTCAATACAAGATGGGTCTCCATGCACAAGCCATAGGTCATATTTGGCTACCTCATATTCCAGTTGCACCCTGTCTATCATAATAAATTACATAAACTGATTTACCACAGCAATTTATGAGTAATTTCCCATGTGAGATCAGCGAGGCCCGAAGTGGCAGAACGAGCAGTGGAATACAAATGCATTCATATAATACCAGCAGTTATAACACTGACCATATATACCAGCAAATATAAAACTGACAATATAATACCAGCAGTTATAACACTGACGATATATACCAGCAGATATAACACTGACCATATAATACCAGCAGTTATAGCACTGACCATATAATACCAGCAGTTATAACACTGACCATATAATACCAGCAGATATAACACTGACCATATAATACCAGCAGATATAACACTGACCATATAATACCACCAGTTATAACACTGACCATATAATACCAGCAGTTATAACACTGACCATATAATACCAGCAGTTATAACACTGACCATATATACCAGCAATTATAACACTGACCAAATAACACCAGCAGTTAAAACACTCACCATATAAAACCAGCAGTTATAACACTGACCATATATACCAGCAGTTATAACACTGACCATATAATACC
>JACXGM010024954.1:0-15511 GCA_016801145.1 Umbra pygmaea | reverse complement strand
TAGTTTTAAGTTATTATTAGGGAAAAAACTCATACAATTAAAATCTGTTAAAGGTAAGGGAGAAGACTGAAAGGAAAACATCTGTTTGAAATATTTTACTTCCTGTTCCAGAATTTCATCTGGCGAGTCGTAAGTGGATCCTTCATTAGTGACTAATTTCAGTACATTCTTCTTGGTGGCATTCCTATGTTGAAGATTTTAAAAAAAGGATGTGCATTTTTCTCCATATTCCATCCATCTTGCTTTATTTTTATAATATATTATATTTGATCTTTCTTGTATGAGTTCCTCCATTTCTTTTTGTTTATTCTCCAACTTATTCTGAAACTCCATATTATAGCTGTTACTGTTATCAATCTGACCTATTATGTCTGCAATTTCTTTGGATAGTATTGAATCTTTTATATGAATTGCCTTTTTTTCAAAGAAGAGTAATGAATTGCATGGCCTCTAAAGGCACATTTAAAGGTATCCCACACAATAAGCGGGTCTGCTGTACCTATGTTATGTGTGAAAAATTCTGATATAAATTGTTTAGTCCTAGCTAAAAAGGAATTATCCTCAAGTAAGCTTTGATTAAATTTCCAGTACCCTCTTCCCCGTGGAAATTCTGTAAGAACAATATTAATGCCAATTATATGATGATCCGACCTTATACTATCCCCTATCAACACTTTCTTAACGTTTGGTGCAAGAGAAAATGACGTCAAACAATAATCAAGACTACTAGCTTGATTAAGCCTCCGCCATGTATATCTTATCATTCTAAGATATTTAGGATATATTTAGGATATTTGGTGCCAGAGCAACAACCTCTCTCTCAACGTCAGCAAGACAAAAGAGATGATAGTAGACTTTAGGAAGCAGCAGAGGGAGGGTCCTGCCCCCATACACATCGATGGAGCTGAAGTCGAGAGAGTTTCAGAGTTCAAGCGCATCATTGGCTGCTGCCTCCCCTCCGTGCAAGGCATCTACCATAAGCGATGCCTTAGGAAAACAAAGAACATCCTCAAAGACCATAGCCACCCAGGCCGTGAACTTTTCTCACTACTGCCGTCTGGTAGACGTTACCGGAGCATCAATGCACGGACCACCAGACTTAAAAACAGTTTCTTCCCACAGGCCATTTGGCTGCTCAACATGGAACACAGACACTGATCGCAAATCGTCTGTTGAGCACTAACACTCTCTGGTCACTTTATGCTCTATAATATTTACTACTTCTACTATTGTACATTTCCCAGACCACTGCTCAGTACATAGCGTTTTATTATTATTATTACTATTGTCATTATTATTTAAAATTCTTATATTGTTGTAATTCTTGTTTTTAAGCCCACTGCATAGAATCGCCGTGCCATGTCAAAAGAATTTCTCTGCAAAGGATGATGTATGTTATTCGATGCATATGATAAATAAACTTTGACTGACTGACTGACTGACTTTAAACCTCCATACATCCACCAACTCTAGAATGTTCATGCAATTATTTATTTCCTTTAGTGCTTGTGGGTGAATCAGAATCTAAAAAGACATTTTCAACATTTATATTAGTATTATTTTTAATTAATATCATCACCCCTTTTGAATTTCTTTTCCATGGGAGAAATAGACTTCACCATCCCATTCCTTTTTCCAAAAAACATCATTTAAAGCTGTTGAATGTGTTTCTTGTAAACAGTAGATATTGTATTCCATTTCTTTTAACCAGGTAAATACTGTTCTTCTTTTCTTGTTATCTGCTAATCCATTACAATTATAGCTGGCTATGCTTATTTCTCCAGTTAACATACTGTGATCCTTAATTCCATTTTATTTATACCGATATACCTTTTTATAATCATCTTAGCGATATGGCTTAAATATTGCTTGTCTTTAATGATATACCATAGTATTTGGAAAGCTAAAAAGTACAAAATGTCCCATTGGTCCTCCCCATTCCTCCCAATATATTCCTTCCAATTCCCCAAATTAACAATCACAGTACCCCTCAACGCAGCCCCAATCCACACCCTCCCAAGCCCTGCTCTAGGTAGCGCTCTTCCCCAACACCAAGCACGTTGTGCCATATATAGTGTACAATCAAACCTACTACCAATAGTATTCCAATTACCCTTATCTCGAACTGTGTAGCGCTTAATGTATTTCAACTCCAAAGATACATAATTTTAAGTTACATTTTGTAGCTATTTTTATATTTCCCGAAAGTATTTGGCTTCTATTAAAATACTATTAAAAAAACTATTAAAAGACTATTGTCTTCTACCTGTTCTACCCCATTGAATACTTCCATTATAGAGACACCTCATATAATCAGCTGATATTTTAGTGATTATTATTGTTATAGTAAAAAAAATATATATATATACACACATACATATACACACACATATGTATGCATATCAACTCACATGCATCAATTTGTGGGTTACAAACAAACATAATCACACATTCCTTAATCAGCCCATTCATTCATCCCAAGCCATTATCCCAGCTGATGTATAATGGTTGCACTCCCCCAATATCCTATTCTGCCACAGCTGCATGATGGACTGCAAAGCAGCCCAGCAAGTCAGAAATACAACAAAATATTTGTCTACATTTTTTTCTAAGTTACAGAGAGGAGTCTTCCCTTCGAGACACATGCCTAACACCCGGTGTTGAGACCTCTGATCTCACCCTCTATTGAGTGATCAGACCTAAACTGTCTTGTACTGGTGCGGCCACAATTAAACCTTTATACAACCTCCCTCCCTGATGTCCGAGTGTGACCTCCTACCCATGGGTTACTGCGGCCAGTGTTATCCAGACACTGCCACTGCCTGGACGGAGATACCCCACCGTAATCCCCACTGGTAGGTAAAGGTCAACAGGGTTCCCATGACAGCTTTGAGAATATCCCTGTGTATTTATGTAACCCTTCTTAGGGCTTTGGCTTAGTCGGACCCACCTTGCCAAGCAGGCTCAGGGTTGACTGAGGGAGGTGCTGCTCAAGTAGGTTTTGCCCATCATGTGACACACGCAAGCAGTTTAGAACAGGCATGAGTGTCAGAATGTCTAGTATCCAGGTCCTTCAGGCCGTCCCCTAAAGGAAAGAGACCTCTCCACAGAAGTAAATTATTAAAAACCTTTTATTAGATAAATATTAATTCTAAGCAGTTTGTTCTACTATGCAATGAATCCATAAAATATATAGGTTAATTTTGTAATCCTAAGCATTATCCCCCTGTACAACCCCACAGTCCACCATACAGCCCCAGCTCACAAACATAGGCCTACAATAGTGTAGGGGTATGCAAGCACCAACACTACACTCATATCATGGCTGCTTCAATCTATTTCACCGTTCCAAACACATACAATACATTTCCACTCCCACAAAACAATCCATGTGTTCTTCATATTTTTAAACTGTTCAATTTGTGTTAATAATTAACTAGACCTAATATATATATAACTAACAAATCTTCACCCTATCTTACAAGTATTATATATTTCTTCATATTCTTTTTTATGAGCAATTTTAATAGAGCCAGGGGGTGGCTTTTTTATCCCGATATAGCTGATTGTCAATGTATAGTTTGTCAATAACTATCGCAGCGCGTTTTCCTTTCATTCTGTTTTCCTTTTGAATTGGATAAAGTATTTTACGTCGTTCCGCGATTATTTTTGGGAATTGATCATTCATACTGATATTTGAACCTGCCAGTCTTTTCCCCAAGCTCTTAACGTTGATTTTATCCTTAAAATTGGCAAATTTAGCAACGATAGGACGTTCGTATTTCTGGTTCCTTTGTCCAAAGCGGTGAACACGTTCAAACTTTATCATATCAACAGTTTCGCGTGGGATTTTAAGCGCTGTTTGAAGAAAATCACTCAGGACCTCCTTAATAACCTCTCCTTCTTTTTCTTTGATACCTGTAAGTACAATATTATTTCTCATTAACCTAGTTTGTATATCCAGTAACGATTCTTTCAAAAGTTTGTTCTCCTTTTTTAGTTCAGTAATATTGGTTCCCATGTTGTTAACAGATGTATTTAATTTATTTGTCTCTTTCTCTAACCACGCCGTTTTCTCGTCATTCATTTCGAGACTCGCTTTTAGTGCTTTTATGTCTTTACTAACTAGTTCGAGTATGCCCAATTTGTCGTTAATTGATTTTAATACATCCAAATCTGCCCTTACCGTTCCCGGAGGTGAAAATAGTATGTTGTCCGTGTCTGTCGATGAATCTCGCTTACGTTTTGGGATCGGTTCCCCAGGTTAACTTTCAGCCATAGTTGTTAAATGTGTTTGTACATAATATTTGTCGATAAATCGCTCTATTCTCTTCATTTCTTTATTGTTATTATCCAGTTTGTTTAAATATTTTGAATACAATAGCTACTATTGCTGTGTTTTTATTTATTTAAGTTTTATCTCAATGTTTGTCTCAATGTATGTCTTGTGACCTTACATGCTCCAGCCTAGTTCGCCATCTTTTTCTCTCAAAAGAAAAACTCACTTCCGTAGTTTTTGCTACGGTGGAGGTCGGGGATGGTGGACGGGCGTATAAATCCGTGACTTGCATGCCAGTGTTTGCGAGTTTAAATCCAATAGCGTAGTTTTTGCTAAGGTGAAGGTCGGGGATGGTGGACGGGCGTATAAATCCGCGACTTGCATGCCAGTGTTTGCGAGTTTAAATCCAGACAGGCACTTTGTGAGTGATTTGTTCTACGATGCTTGCATCATGCAGACATGCAATTATCAGTTTTTGTAATGTTAACCCTAACCTTTATTCTAACCCTAACTATTAGTAACCTCATGCCTAACCTTAAACGTTAGTAACCTCATGCTGTAACAGGAGTCCCAGAAAGGGACCATGTGAACTGAGACTGGACTCATATGATAAGTGTATTTAGATATGTATGTTCAACCATTTGTGTTTTATATATGTATATGAATATATTTAGTTAATCTGTTCCGATTCCTTTCAATGCATGCATGGTGGTTAGGTTATTCGTTATATGTATTTATGTCTCCTTAGTTCATGTGACAGCTCCTCCAGTCAAGCAGTTTCTGGTTAGGTTGAGCTGCTGTTATTAGACCTGTTAAGTGATGATTTCATTCAGCTGTATTTTCTATAAGGTGTGTGTGTTCCCTAGTATAAAGAGGACTGCTTGATTGGAGAGAGCTGTCGGTCATTGATAATTCTGTCTGTGAGTTACATGGATGTTCTACTAATTTGGTAAGAAGGCTATCCGGAATATGTTTCTATGTTGGTTGTGAGAAGAGTGCTTGTAAGGTTAGGAAGTATATGCGTACGCTCTGTGCCTTGTATTTAGCTAAGTGTCCATGCCACTATAGAGCACGTAAACTATCAGGTATATTCGTTGTGCTACTCGCTTTATTTGAGACACCTGCAAGACGGCGTATGTGTATATGTTTCCGGATTGCTATTAAATCAACATTTCCCACAACTACCCATCTGCCTGTTTGATCTCCCTCTCTACACCACCTAGCCATACCGTGACAGAAATGACCAAACTAACGAGAGAGAGCTTCGGATCAACAGTAGAAATGGCTGAGGAGGAAGAAGACAGGTTGTTTTCCTCTGCCTCCGGACCCAGTGCACCCTCTATTTCCTAGGAGCTGCTTCACACCCTCCTGGCGGTAGAGGAGCCCAAGGAATTTTTTGGGGGGAGCTGTGCCGCTGCGGCTGCCGTCAGTGCGGCACGGGCCGTCTGGCGAGAGATGGACACGGAGCTGGCACAACTGGGAGCAGTGCTGAGGGACGTGGGCCTGAGGGCAGAAGCCCTGGCGGCCGGTATGCTGTCAGGGTCCTCCACGCACCACCATCAACAGGCTCTACCTCCTGCTCCGCCAGTCCCTGAGCTCACTGCCCCGCCAGTCCCTGAGCTCACTGCCCCGCCAGTCCCTGAGCTCACTGCCCCGCCAGTCCCTGAGCTCACTGCCCCGCCAGTCCCTGAGCTCACTGCCCCGCCAGTTCCTGAGCTCACGGCCCCACCAGTCCCTGAGCTCACTGCCCCGCCAGTCCCTGAGCTCACTGCCCCGCCAGTCCCTGAGCTCACTGCCCCGCCAGTCCCTGTGCTCACTGCCATCGCCTCCGCGGAGCTAAGGGGGTTTACTGCCGCCACCACCGCGGAGCTAAGGGGGTCTACTGCCCCCGCCACCACGGAGCTACGGGGGTCTGCCTGGGCTGCCTCGCCGCCTGAGGGGATGTCAGCAGCTGTGTCGGGGAGGCTGCCCTGGCTGTCTCGCCCTCCTGTGGAACCTCCGCCATGGGAGATGTTGGGGGGGTGCTCTCAGGTGCTGTGTGAGGGGGTGTTGTTCTGCCCGCCCTCCCTCCCTTTTGTCTGCTGGATTTTTGTGGCAACCTTTTTCTTTTGTGTTTTTCCTCGTCGGGGTTGCCGAGGCCTTGGGGGGGGATTCTGTAACAGGAGTCTCAGAGTGGGACTCCTGTTCTATGTGAACTGAGACTGGACTCATATGATAAGTGTATTTAGATATGTATGTTCAACCATTTGTGTTTTATATATGTATATGAATATATTTAGTTAATCTGTTCCGATTCCTTTCAATGCATGCATGGTGGTTAGGTTATTCGTTATATGTATTTATGTCTCCTTAGTTCATGTGACAGCTCCTCCAGTCAAGCAGTTCCTTGTTAGGTTGAGCTGCTGTCATTAAACCTGTTAAGTGATGATTTCATTCAGCTGTGTTTTCTATAAGGTGTGTGTGTTCCCTAGTATAAAGAGGACTGCTTGATTGGAGAGAGCTGTCGGTCATTGATAATTTTATCTGTGAGTTACGTGGATGTTCTACTGATTTGGTAAGAAGGCTATCCGGAATATGTTTCTATGTCGGTTGTGAGAAGAGTGCTTGTAAGGGTAGGAAGTATATGCGTACGCTCTGTGCCTTGTATTTAGCTATGTGTCCGTGCCACTATAGAGCAATTAAGCTATCAGGTATATCCGTTGTGCTACTCGCTTTATTTGAGACACCTGCAAGACGGCGTATGTGTATATGTTTCCGGATTGCTATTAAATCAACATTTCCCACAACTACCCATCTGCCTGTTTGATCTACCTCTCTACACCACCTAGCCACACCGTGACACATGCCTAACCTAAACCGTTAGTATCCTCCTACCTAACCTTAACCTTAATAGGTTTCCATTAAAGTCAATGTTTGTATTTTCACTGACTGCGGAACGGCTGCGTTGCGACTCCGTCCCAGCTCCGGCGATCCGCAGCCCTGCGGAGCAGATACGCAGAGCTTCTATTTCTGCCGGATGCTCCGCAGCAACTCAGTACAGTATATATGCTGTTATATCGCGCGATCATACGTGAACTCGTGAGGGTCCATCTATAGTCACTGTCAGCCGTTCCGCAACCAATACGGACCGGGTGGGTATTGAATGATGGCGGAGCACGGAGCCGACACGCAGCGGAGCCGATCTGCAGCCGTTCCGCAGTTAGTGGAAATCCCGGGTTACACTCCATCCCGAAGCGTAAGGTCTCATGATCAGGGTTGTTGGGAGTTCCTCGCGTTAGACTTAAGCGTAGAGGGGAGTGTGCACTTGCGGTGGCAGGGCCACAACTCTGGAACACCATGCCCCTAGAGATTAGAATGGCCCCACCCTGTCTGTCTTCAAGTCTTTATTAAAAACCAACCTGTTTTCCTTAGCATTTGAACCTCCTTTCTGGCTGGTTTTACCTTTCTATTATTACGTCTGATACTGTTCTCATAATTCAGTTTCTACATTTTTTATTTCAGTCTATGTTCTGGTCAGTGGCGGCGCCAGAGTATTTTTTTGGCATAACTATGGTGGGGCTAATCCACACATTGGTTGGGCTCAAATCAACATCTGAATTTCAATGTGAATACATGCACAATAGAATAGAGCATAACCTCATTCCCAGTAGCTAGAAATACTACGTCGGACTGACTCCTTTTTTCACATGCAAATTACATCTAGATCAACCGACTTGGAAAGTCACTACTAGCCTACTGAGTTTAGGCAATAGTCTATTTGTGCTATTTCAACTTGTTAATTTTGTCTGGCAAACCTGTCCACTACACAACCAATAGGGATGGGCAGATCGATCCAAAAATATAGGCTATATATTTAGTTTTTTAAGGTTGATTCTATCGTAAATAGAATCAGATACCAATTTCATTTTCTCTGTTCTGTTAACCTTTTCCAAAGAATAGAACTGCCAGTGCGATGTTCCGTTATAGTGAACACACACCATCGATGGAGAGAGATCGAGAGTGCAAGCTGCGATAGTTAACGGAGTTACCAGTCCAAAATCGCTCCAATTATTTTTTAAGTCATGATAAAATATTAACAAACCCATCCATTGTGTGACCATGCATGTCGATCACTGAAATATTGAAACTAAATCGGCTTGATTTGTTATAACGTTGTTAAAATAAACATGAAAGTGTGATCATGTAGCTACACGAGAAAACAAACCGTTTTTAAAGTACAGTATACAACTGTTAATACAAAACAGTGGAATCTCATTTTACAAATATTCTCTATGTATTTTCTATATATATTGTGAATATAAATTAAAATGTTAACAAACTTAAAAAATATTCATTTTTTATCGTGCTTGCGAGAGATGGCATGTCTTTTCATATTCCATAAGGCTGTTTAATCGTGACCACTAGCTATATAACCTCACCTTTCATTTTTGTAGATAATCTTGATTTTGCACCTGTATGTTTTGTTAGTTTATTACTTTTTAGCGAACTGCATGATTACACATTAACAATACGTACTAGCCAAGTAACCTACACACGTAGAGGCTCATTAGGCTGTCCTGACTACGGTATGTGAAGTGAGTGCTACTGGAGCGGTACTGGAGCAATTTTGAGCGAGAGCCTTCTGGGCCGCTCAAACATTGCTCTGCGTTCTGGTAAACTGGGTCAGCTCCTCTCCTTGCTCCGCTCACATACTCTCCACTGAAACCACATAAAAACGCAACTAAGTCAGCACAGTTGATATTCCATGGTGGGGCTAAGGTGGGGCAAACACGATTCTTGGTAGGGCTGTAGCCCAACCAAGTCAAACCCTGCTGCCGCCCCTGGTTCTGGTACTCCTGTCCTTACGCTGCCCTTTATTTCTGTTACTATGTGTTGTGACACAGGTATTTATATTTTTTTATTTTTAGAAATATAGCTTTCTGTAAAGCACTTTGGTCAGCCTAGTGGCTGACGTACGGTTCATGCAAAATGATCAAAGACATGAATGACCTGAAGGTGTTTTGCCAAGACAAATGGGCAGCTATACCACCTGCAGGAATTTGGGGCCTCATAGACAACTATCACAAAGGACTGCACGCTGCCTGCTTACTTAAGTTCTCTGAAAATGGCATATCTACCCTATTACAAATTCTACAGGGGTTTGCAAACTTTTGAGCACATCTGTACATGTCCTATCTTCCTTCAGTAGGAACAGATTGAACAATAATTGGTCACAGATACATTTCAAAAAGAGGTTGGAATTATCACACATTATGCACAAACACAAAAGATACATGCTAGCTAGCCAGTATTTTGACCAGTAGGTCAAACAGTAAATCATCCGAAGTCGATCTACGGCTAGACAACCTACCTGGCTCCAATTCATACAGGCTTAGCAATATTCTATCAACCATAAAAAAAAATGTTTTAGGTCCCGTTCATTCAAACATTTACACAAATAAATATACACACTAGGCCATGTTAAATCGGCTACAACAACTTCAGTTAGGTAGTAATTTCACCATATACTCTACTTGAAGTTTCAATGACTAATTCCCACCAAGTCCACAGACAGCTATAAAACCTACCTACATTAGCTCAAAATAGAACAAACTGAATAGTACTCTGTGAGCCATTATTTTATATTTGACATCCAGGTTTATTTAGTAACACATAGACGCTAAATGTGTGTGTGCTGTTACTTGTTACTTATTCCTTGTGTATTCCTGTGAATAATCCCTCCCCCTTGTGGCTCAAGTAGGAATTGTGTTTCCTTATATGATCAAGGTTACAATTGGCACTGGGTTATCCAGTGTCGCTCACAATGGCGATTAGGGATCAGGTTGGTAGGGTAGAGGATGCTAGGTGTTTGAGTGGGGGTAGGGTGCTTGTTGTGGTGGGAAGTGTGGCTCAGAGGGATAAGCTGCTGAAGGTGGAGGTGCTGAATGGGGGTAGGGTGAAGTGTACGGTGCTTGGGAGTGCGATGAAGGTGAGAGGGGTGATCACGGGTGTTCTGGAGGTTCTCTCTATGGAGGAGTTAAGAGAGGTGGTGACGGGAGGGGTTGTGGTGGGAGCGAGACTGTTGGGCAGTAGGGCTCTGGGGTTGGATAAGGTGAGTCCCACGGTGTTGTTGAAGTTTGGAGGGCTGTTGCCGAGGAGGGTGTACTTAGGGTGTATGAGCTTTTTTGTGAGGGAATATGTGCCACCGCCACTGAGGTGTTTTAACTGTCAGCGCATGGGACATGTGGCGGCAGTGTGCAGGGGACAGGGTAGGTGTGGTAGGTGTGGCGGTGCGCATGAGTATGGTAAGTGTGGGGTAGGGGACGTGGTGAGGTGTTGTAATTGTGGTGGGGAGCACAGTGCTGCGTTTGGGGGGTGTGTGGTGCAGAAGCAGGCGGCGGAGGCACAGCGGGTCAAAATGGTGGCTGGGGTCACGTATGCGGAAGCGGTGTGGAGAGTGGGGGGGATTGGGGGTTGGTGTCCAAGTGGAGAAGGAGAGGGTTGTAGGCCCGGATTTGGAGGACGGTATGGGTTTTCATAGTGTGGTGTTGTCTGAGAAGTGTAAACATGAGTGTGTGGTGGGTAAGGACTCACTGGTGGTGGGCAGGGTGGAGTTTTTGGCGTTTTTGTGTAGTGTGATAAATGTGTGTAGTCAGGTCAAGGGACGGAATGCGAGGATTGATGTTGTGGTGGGTGCTGCTAGGGAGATTATGGGTGTTACTGATGTCACGGGGGAAATGATGCACGAGTTGATGAAGGGGAAGGGGGAGAGTAGGTAGTGGGGTGGGTGGGGTTGGTGTTTTATGAGCTAGGGCGTGGGGTGGTTGGGAGGTGTTGACTGGGGGGGGCCGTGGCCGGCCTCGCTCTTGGATGCTGTTGGTGGCGGTGTATGCACCTTTAGTTGGTTGCGATCCGCCATTAAACCCAAAGAAGAAGAAGAAGAAGGCACTGGGTTATGATGTCATCAATGCGCTGCCAGATTAAACAACAAGAAAGACATGCTTTGAGTTGTACTCTTTATCCAAGTTAATCTGCTCTACTATTTGTTTTATGTGAGCATCGTCGGTATGTGGTTCATTTAAAAATCTCAATTAAAATCTTAGGCAGATTATTTCTAGATTTAGGAAATGTGTTGAGAGTTTCACATTAGAAGATTTGTATGTATACCTACACGAATACTAGAGTAACCATGCCAGTGTTTATTACAGTGATGACGTCTGTATGTTTGATACAATCTTACTATAGGTTATACTGTTTATCTGATTACAATCCTCCAATAGATGAAGTAGGTTTCTTATGTTATTGTATTTTTGTATAATTTAGAAGTTAAATGCATTGTATATTTCTCTATTTCTGTAGTTTTACCCTATCCTATTCATCAGTAAAGAAGTTGTCCAGACCATCTTCGTCAAAGCGTGATGATTTAAGGAGGGAGTTTAAGCTGCCTGTTAAACTGTACAAAGGGCTATGGTGAGAACAGAACAGTAAAACGACGGCTCCCAGACCAGCTGATCTACAGCAGATTGGAACTTGAAAGCTACAACATCTGGAAGCAGGTAGTCTACACGCAACACAATGCAGAGACAGAGCATATCTTCAACTCATACATGGAGGACTAGGTCACATGTCTCCCGCTCATCGAGACACTCACACATTTCATCTACTGGTGCAGCTGCAGCTATGGCGCGTGCAGAGGCCGAAGCAGCAAGGGTGAAAATCTCCTATGCAGAAAAAGAGATGCAAATAAAGATGGAAAAAGCTCATTTAGAAGCATCACTAGACAAACTGAATATAGAAAAGACAGCTGCAGCTGCACTAGCTAAAGCAGAGGCCTTATAAGCAGCTCTGGATTGTGACAAAAATGAATTAAGCCCTAAGTACACTAACAGGCTGGAGCTTGAATCCCAAGACCCTGCACAACGTACTCAAGACTATGTACAGAAACACAGCCAATTGTGTAGCAGTTTACGGTCCATGCCACCATTAGTAGTTTTCTCTGAAATCCAGCAATCACCAATGGGCCTGCAGCAGGTGAGCACAGCACCCTTTGAGTGTCCAACACAGACTAGTGCTCTCGTGGGTGAAGGGCCTACAGTTGAATCACAAAACCCACCAAAAAATTCCCTGTTAGCTAACAAATATGTTATTTATAAACAAATAGCTATCACCGAGCCAGCTCCCAACAGTCAAGTGAACCCTGGAAAAGAGGAGAGACACAGTGAGCGCTGGGATGATAAGAGACTAAGTCAAGACCGGCATTACCTGTTAGCTTCACCGTGCGATACTGGCCAGTGTGTTGATACAAAACAGGCTCACCCAGGTGAAAATCACAGGATGTTTGGTGGTTGTCACTGCCCAATAAAACCACCGGTAAATCTTTGCCAGTACACTGACTCACATAAGACTAACCCATGTGAGAGTGAGAATATGAAAGACTTTGTGAGTTACTTAGCCCGACGAGAGATTGTTGCCACAGGGCTGCTGCAGTTCGATGATTCCCCTGAAAATTATAGGGCTTGGAAAGCATAATTCTTGAACACTATCAGAGGCCTCAACCTATCTGTGAAAGAGGAAAATGACTTGCTAGTGAAGTGGCTAGGCACCGAATCTGCACAACATGTGAAACGTATTAGAGCTGTGCATGTTAATTACCCACATCAGGGACTGATGATGGTGTGGGAGAGATAAGATGAGTGCTATGGAGCACCTGAAGTAATCGAGAACTCACTACTTAAGAGAGTGGATAGTTTCCCAAAGATCCTAAATAAGGAACACCAAAGGCTCAGAGAGCTGAGCGACTTACTGATGGAGCTTCAAGCCGCTAAGCTGGAAGGATCTCTTCCAGGGCTTGCTTACTTAGACACAGCACGAGGCATAAATGGTATAGTACAGAAGCTTCCATTTGCTTTACAAGAGAGATGGATGTCACAGGGGTCCAGATATAAAGAAACCCATAATCTCCCTTTCCCTCCATTCTCCTTCTTTGTAAGCTTCATCTCCCAACAGGCAAAGATGCGAAATGACCCAAGCTTTGACTTCACGCCATGTGTTACCGAACCGACCAAAGCTGAAAAGCATTCCTTCAAACAGAACAATCAGCAAACAACCGTATCAGTTCATAAGACTGAAGCCTCTCCAGCTAACACCACACCTGCTTATGCCACACAATCAAAAGTCGGAGAGCCCGCGAAGACATGTCCTATACATAACAAGCCCCACCCCCTCTACAAATGCCGTGGATTCAGAGAGGAAAGCCTTTCTGAAACAAAATGGCATCTGTTTCAATTGCTGTGCATCTACATCACATCTAGCAAAGAACTGTGACAAAAATCTTAAATGCACTCAGTGTGATAGCGACAGACACAACACAATTCTACACCCAGGACCGGCTCTATGGTCCTCAAAGGCTTCCACTCCTGCACTTGAGCATAGCGGGGAGGAAGAAAGCTTCACTAAAGACGTTACTGGAGGCAACACCAGAGGCAGGTCCTGTTCGAAGATATGTTTAGTCAATGTCTTCCCAACCGGACAGCGACAAAAAGCAGTCAAACTGTATGCCATCCTAGATGACCAGAGTAACAGGTCACTAGTGAGATCTGAGTTCTTTAACCATTTCAATATAAAAGGTCAAACCACTCCATATTCCCTCAAGACTTGTGCTGGCGTAGTTAAGATGGCGGGGAGGAGAGTGGAAGGTTTTCAAGTGGAATCTATAGATGGGAAAGTCACTCTCCCGCTACCAACGCTTATAGATTGCAATGAAATCCCTGATGAACGTTCAGAAATTCCCACACCTGAGGCCGCTCTCCACCATGCACACCTACGACCCATCGCAGAGCAGATCCCAGTTCTACATCCACAATCACCCATTATGTTGCTACTCGGAAGAGATATTATAAGGATCCACAAGGTGCGTAAACAGTGCAATGGTCCTCACGACTCCCCATATGCATATAAACTGGACCTAGGCTGGGTCATAGTTGGCAACGTCTGTCTCGGCGACATCCACAAGCCAGAAGTAGTAACTACCTTCTATACCAGCACATCAGAGAAAGGACGACAGTCTATCTTCAAGCCATGCCCCAACCATTATGTTGTGAAAGAGAGGTATGACAGCACCAGACCCTCGTGTCTTCACACTTCCATTTGCACCGAGAGAACTTTGCCTAAAAACAAGAAGGAACAATTAGGTTGTGCCGTCTTTGAACGAACCAAGGACGATGACAAAATTGCTCCTTCGTTAGAAGATATGGCCTTTCTGTAAGTCATGGAACAAGAGATCTACCAAGATGAAGAAAACAGTTGGACAGCCCCTCTGCCCTTCAAGATGCAAAGACATCGCCTGCCCAACAACAAAGCCCAAGCATGGGACCGTTTCAGATCACTTCAACGGTCCTTCAACAGGAAACCAGAGATGAAGGAACACTTCTTCATATTCATGGAAAAAATATTTCAGAATGGTCATGCAGAGGGCTCACCCCCTACAGGGAGAGAAGAAGAGTGCTGGTACCTCTCTACATTTGGAGTGTATCACCCAAAGAAACCAGGCCAGATCAGGGTAGTTTTTGATTCAAGCGCCCAGCATGAGGGTGTTTCGGTGAACCACGTCCTCCTGACAAGCCCAGACCTCAACAACAGCTTTCTTGGAGTGCTCATTCACTTTCGCCAAGACTCTGTTGCCATCACTCCAGACATCCAACAGATGTTTCAATGTTTTGTAGTCAAGCCTGATCATAGGTACTTCTTACGTTTTCTGTGGTACAAAGATAATGACTCCAACAAGAAAATCATTGATTACAAAATGAGAGTGCGTGTCTTTGGAAACAGCCCTTCGCCAGCTGTTGCTATCCATGGCCTAAGAAAAGCAGCGCAAGAGGAAGTGAACAACTATGGTAATGACGCTGGAAGATTTGTGGAAAGGGACTTCTACATTGATGATGGACTGAAATCCCTACCTTCTGCCACTGCTGCCATCGACCTACTCAAAAGGACACAAGAGATGCTGGCATGCTCAAACATCAAGCTGCATAAAATAGCTTCTAACAGTAGAGATGTTTAATTTAATTTAATTTATTGAAAGGATAGCCCCTTGAGATGTAGCATCTCATTTTCAAGAGGGTCCTAAGAGCACCAACAGAATAGTACAACAAAATAAAATACAGCACAAAACATAACATTGCAAAGCAAACATACACTACAAATATACAAGACAATACAAGACAATACAAGACAATGCTCAACCTGTCCCCCAAA